>BRZM01000058.1:2967574-2982564 GCA_033238685.1 Lates japonicus
TTGTTGTGCTTCGTTTCGGTTACACGTGTGTTGCTTAATGCTGAAAGAACATTGCTCTGCTGGAGGTTATGTTGCAGTAAATAAATATAATTACTGTATTAAGTTGCATTTTCACCCAAAACAAAAGTCAGTGCACTACAGGGCTAATGTTCTGTATTTGTTCTACTTTCATTATTAAGACTCTAAATATAAGTGCTGCGGTCAACAGGTTTAAAACTGAAACCTGAGGCAAAACAGGACCCAAAGTTTAAGAGCATACAAGGGTAAGATGCCATTATTCATAAAACTCATAAATGGTGCTGAGCTTTGGAAATGCAGCTCAAGCAGCATGGAAACCACACAAGAGGATCGAGCGACCAGAGAGATGAGAGGAAGGAGGCTGTGGTAGCTTACAACACCTTTAAGTATTGGTCTTATTGCCTATTTTTGCAAACTGTTATGTCCTATATAAAAATGTTATGTGGCACTGTTGTGATCAACTGCTAAGGTGGGTGCAGAGCAACAAACTTTAATGTAGGTCCTGTGAGGTTAATTGTTTGAAAGTTGTTGTTCATCAGGTAACATTAATCCTTTATCAGGAAACAATGTGTCTGGCACCAGAAAGCGCTCTCTGTGTGGCCCTGTGTATTGGCTGAAAGACAGCAGTGATAATAGCTCCACTAAATTGACAGGAAAGTTCACTGTAGTCCGTGAGCACTGTCAAAACCAGAGAAGCAGGATGAAACCAGGTTCATGTGGACTTAAGTCTAAGCTAGCAAACCCAGGTAGAGACACACTCCTAATATTATCCAGCCATACACCTCAACGCACATAGTGTTTGAACCAGGATTGTATGACATATATTATATAAAATATTTAAACCTTGATATGAGATATCAGCCAACAGTTTCATTTATAGTTTGGGTGTTTTGGAGAATTCATCCTAGGGAGCATGGATAATGAGTGTATTACCTAATTTCATGGCAATCTCTGTGTACTAGAGGGAAAAGTCAGGGTCCAAAGTCAGTGGGATTTCATCCTCATGACCATGAATATTCTGCACAAAATTTCATGGCAATCCATCCAATAGTCATTTTAGGTATCTCAATCTATGTGGTGGTTTGCTGCTAGGCGTGGCTTAAACTGTGACAACTAACAAGCAACAAGAGGAAAGGCAAAGCAGAGCAGAAACAAGCAGTTTGGGTCAGGTCAACAGTCTGACCAGAGGCACCCATGATGAATACAAAAACTGTCATCTCCAGGACAATACAATTATCAGTGACTGTGAGTAAACCAGCAATTGTTTTGGGTTCAGCTGTGCTCTATAACGCCTCAACTCAACATGGCTTTTGTGCTTCCACATCCTGCATTCATAATGCATCTGATGTGTCCTCTAATAATAGCGAACATGTAAGGAATCTAATATAGCACAGCAGTGGCCTTGGACCAAATAAATATTTAATAACATATTACACTTAATGGCTGACTGGCTGCTCACTGATGAGCTGCTGGAATGCCTTATGATATGTGAGCTGTTGGCGAGATCTCCCCCCCCACTTCTTCTCTGCTCTGATCACATCCAGACTAAAACCATTACATTATGTGTATGAAAGGAGGGTGCAATGAGAAGCAACAAATTGCTTTTAAAAGTAAGGAAAAAAATAGACATGTTGCTTTACTAATGGTTGGATTTACTTTATTAATTTCCCACTCTATCTTGCGGTCTATCTTTTGAAAGGGTATTACTATAAAACTTAGAATTTTAAATAATGAAAAAATAATTATTTAATGATATCTTGATTTAAATGTTGTTGTATATAAAATAGTTTGCTCTAAAACAATGAGTTGAGGACTTTGATAACTGACAGTTGTTTTATTGGATGTTTAATACAAACTAGTGCTATTTTAGGGCATTGACCATTAATGCTGAGGTTTACATTACTTTTCTTGTACTTTTATACATTGTGAGACACAGTATATTTCACGCCCTTCTTGTGACAAAGCAAATCTAGCAGTTCACAGGGGCATAAATAATAATGCAGGCTATGATAAAAGTGGTTTGTTTCCAAGAGAAATAAATTGCTGGAGTATAACTGGCACAGGCTTCAGTACAGTATAACAAGTTATATATTTTGTAGGGAAAGTAGAATATGTGAAATGCACTTAAAACAACAACTACATTGATGCCACTCTCATCTTTAAGAGGCCACAACAGCCTGTTAACGCATAGAACAAACTACTTGGCTTTAGCCTCACAAATTAAGACATCATATTTGTTTAGTTCGCTGGCACCAAAAACTGATATAAAACAACCTGTGGTTTGAATGATTTATTAATTGGAACTATTCACTGGCTGTAGCATCTTCTTGGAGTTTTGTCATTAGGAATTAAAAGAATGGATTTTATTCACTTTGGACAGAGCAGACCCCAGCTGCTTTGCCCATTTATAGTCTTTGAGCTTCTCTTCAGCTAACCAACTGCTGGCTAGCTTACCAACATGAATGTGGCCTCAATTTACCAAAATGTCAGTATGACAAGTTTCTCCAAGTCAGTTTCTATAATATCCTACAGTAATAATCTGGTGGTGACTTACCAATATTGACCAGGTTGGGTGTCAGTGTCCTTATGTTCAAGGTGTTGACAAAAGGTAGTAGTCTCACAGTTTGGGGTTTGCATCACTCCCCACCCGGCACAGCTGCTCTGGCTGGGCTGGTCAAAGTGGGATCAGGGCCAGGGGTATCTCATCACAGGCACATGTTCTGTAACAGTACTCTTACTCACAGTGAGTTGTCATCCTGTTTTTGTTCATATACTGAGCTGAACCTCCCAGCGATTGGGCCCCGGCTGTCGAGCTCGTAACTGTGAGGTGGGCCGGTGCAGGGAGGCCTGTTTCTGAGGGCACTCGCATCCCTGCTGGATGCTCACCGTGGCTACATGCATAACTCACTCTGCAAGATCAGCCCTTGGAAGAAGAAGTTGATGTAAGAACAACATGCAAAACCTGAATGAAATAATCTAACGGTGGAAAATGAGGAGATTCGCTCATCCAAGGAACTAAAAGGCTTGAAATGGATGTTCTACTTGCTAGTGATATGAAAATTAAAAAGCAGTCTTTCAATGCAGCTGCACACCTGGAGCAGTGACTTTACATTTTACACCATCAGAATAAAATGTTTCAACAACTAAAACCAAATGAAAATCTGACAGTTTGTTGTTGGTATCATCACGCTGTATATTTTACATTTCTGGCCAGCAGAGAATTCTGCTGTGTCAGTGAAAACCACAGACTGGTCTCTTCTGGATCATGCTGTTAATCACAAAGCGAGATATTAAAATAGTGCAGCAAAAAGTATGTGTGTGGCAGACATTACTGATTGTTTACACACTAGAATCCCTTAGTACCATACTCAGGTGTAAATCTAACCTAAAGCTTTAGAGATGAACTGAATTCCAGTTGTTCAAAATAAAACAAACACAAGGTGCTGACACACACACTCCAGCTTTCTTTTCTTCAAGATAAAAGACAAAATCAGTATGCTGTCTGTGGCATTACAGGAACTGTCCCCTGTGATTATGGCAGTTGTGGTCACACTGTAATTAGACTGAAATTACCAACTTTTCTTCCTATAAGTGACAGAAAGAAAGCAATTTCAACACTTGCACTCATACCATAACTGTATAAAAATAGCTGGTTATATGCAGTACTTCAATGCCTGTATGACAGTAGGTGTTTACCTGGTCCCTGATCAGTGAAACGAAAAATGGAACATTATTGGCTCACTAGCTAAAATGTTGCTGTTGTAATTAAACTGCTGCTAAAAAATTGTTCTCGTGGTTTTAGCAGTTTCCAGATTCAAGTGCACTTTCTCCAACTACTTGACTAGAGTAGAGCTGACCCTCATTTCCATATAGTGTGGGAAAACCAAGACGTGGTGAAAACTGTAATCTTGCTAATGAAGTATTATATGTTGACAGTATATTCACTTCACTTCCCCCAACTTCAGCCAAGTCATCTTGGGTGCCAATATGTTATTGAATATATATAACAATATTTTACCAATATTACTTTGAAGTTGACTGAGCTGCTTTTGTCCCAGAGTAAATCTGTCCATTAGACAGATGATTCATCAAAATACCACTGATCCAAGCTAGTGGAATACCAGAGAGATTGTGAAATAATCTCCCTGCTAGCAGTGAACAAACATCACTGTCCGTAAATGTCTTAAATTTTACCACACAAGCCCGCGAACATCATTCAGGGATTGATTTAAGTTGGTTGTGTGTGAGTTTCTGCCCTGCAGGCACGTGTTTGCACTGAAGATGGGGCAAAGGCAACACCAGCACTGGTGACCGGCACACCTGTGAAGAAACCTGAGCAACAAAGCAACTGGCATTAAAGTTTTACCCACCGAATGATACTGTGCTCGGTCATAGAGATAGAGAGAAAGGGAGTCTCCATGGTTACTATGGCTGCTGTCATCTTCAATCCTGTGACCTTTTACACACCGCAGATCAATAATAGCGAGGTATAGTCTCCTAGGTAAACAAGGGAAATGGAAGACGGCTGACAGGAGTAATTGCTGACATTTCTCAGGCAGATTTCTCAGACAGTCAGTAAAGCTCTTGGCTTCCGAATACAGTGGAGACTTGTTTAAGAAACTTGGAGCACATCCTTTTTTCTCTCTATCTGCTCCAAAATCTCATGCCAGAGCAGTCACCAAACTTTTTACTCATGGTGGTGATGTACAAATGTGTGACAAAGTGACAAAACTTTAATCTGCTGTCACGTCTGGTGCACCATCTAAGACTTAGCACAGAATTAACTGTATTTTTCAAGAAACTAAGCGCACAGTGTCTGAGAAGGCAACAAATCCATAGTCAAATGAAAGGGAGATTATAAATGTACTATCCTTCTCTATTATACCAGAAGACTTCAGATGGAGCTCATGCTTATTAAAACTCTTCTCACGGGCTGTCTTAGAGCAAGCGAGGCAAACCCTTGGCAGAAGAGTAGGGGTTGCCTTGGTGAGGCTTCGTTTGAAGTCGTGAACTCCTAATTTGTTTTCCGTCCTAGGCTGCCAAGCCAAGCCTTTTCAAGATGCCTTTTCAAGCTCTTCATGGCTGAAGTTGCCTCGATGCAGATGCTAGGCAGAAAAGCAGGGAGAGCGTGGAGAGATGGAAGGTGAGAATGGATGGAAGGAGTGGCAAAGGAGAACAAATGATGTTCAAAATGTGAAAATGGTCTGCAAAACATGAGGAGAAAAAGCATAAGTGGAATACCTAATTCTTCACAGCAGGAGATGTGAAAGACTTCTCTTTGTTTCTGCATCTCATTCTTGATGTTGAATTTGAAATAACTGTACTGGACTCAAGCTACAGTATAACACAGATCTCAAATGGCAATGTTAAGACACTTGTGATCTGTTTGGTAGGTCCTTGAGGACATGTTCAGTATCATATAACTTAATGCAATAATGATTGCAATAACACCCCCTAAAAATGCATGGCCTGTTAAGGGAGGCTACTTTTATTTAAGGTTGGAATCAATATGGTTTTGAATCATGGTGTCAGGATTTATTTCAGAACTCTCAACTCAAAATTGATTCTTGATTTAATCTATATCAGGCCCTTAATCTAGTCCTAAACCATTCAGTCATGTTTTTATTTCAATAAAATGTAAAACGTAACATTGAAAACTGGCAGTTAAAGGTACCATATGCAGGTTTTTGCTTTTGCTACATAGCACGTTAACATGAACAGCTGTTTACTTGTAAGAACTGTCTCCAGTAGTAAAAAGCAACGAAAATCCTAACTCTGGTTTTGCCTCTAGTTCTGTCACTTCTTCTCTTCTACTGAAATTAGCATGCTAACCCACTAGCCCTGGACTGTCTCATCACTTGCCGATAGCGACTCACTGCAGCATCCAGACTGCCCTAAAGAAGTTGTTGTAAACACAACAATGGCTGAAGCTCTTGGCCAGTGACCATCACCACCAACTGCTTCCAGCAACAGACCATTCAGCAGCAGAGAAAATCTATAAATAATAACCTAACCAATGTCTGTGAAACGCATGAAAAAAATGTGTAAAAGATTACAATCTTCTGCCTGTATGAGAATTATGAAATGACAGTTTAACTCTCAGTTTTGTCTAATTGTGCAGGGTTTGTTGGTTTATTTTCTTACAAAGGTAGTTACTATAATTATGGAGTTTGTGAATTGATTCAGAATTGTAGAGGACAAGAACTGCACATTTTACTCCTATTGATTTTCCCCCCTCCCCAAACTATTAATTATTTCTTCTTTTTTTTTCCTGTATGCACACTCATTATCTTTGTTTTCTGTTTGGATGAATTTTATTTAGAACTGAGGTGTATTTTATTTACCCCTTAGGATTGAGGACATCTCCTCTCTTTTTCTGCCCTTGTTTGAAAATAATTGCGTCTCTGTGCACATGAACTAAATATTCAGCCTTGAGATCATTCTCCTTCTCCTTTTATATTAGATTTTTTTTGTAATTGTGTCATTTGCATATTTTTATTTCATCCCTTTGTCCATACATTTGGTTTTATGTGACTGCAGTTGTATACACTGTAGAAATTTTGCTGGTGCACAAAAGGCTCCTGAAGGATGAATCAAAATAGACATAGCAGACATAAATACACAAATGTCCACTATGTTCTTCTTCACACACACTTTGTACAAACACTGGCAGATCCTTTTTTAGACAGAAGTGTCCAGTATACAGCAGCTCTCTGACAGCAACAAGGTTTCAGCAAAACACCAGGCTAATACTTGTACATGACTCCTTGATTTTCCACCATCCTGACATTTCCACTTCTGTGTAACACTATATTACTGTCAATCTCTGTTATAATGGACTCAAAAATTAAGTGCTAGTATGACTCTATTGCCATGGCAACTGGTAGTACATCTTTAAGCTGCCTTCATTTCTTCAAATATGAGTTTTTTTCCCTGTACTTTCTCCATGTGTCTTTTTTTCTTTGGCAATTTGCCTCATGCAATAAACTGTGCAAATGGACACATTAAACCACAAGTATAGCGCACGCGCACACACAGCGACACACACTCATACACACAAGCCACTAGCCCAGCATGAGTCCCACCAGCCAGGAGCACAAATACAACAGGAAAAAAAAGCAAGTGAGAGCATGAAAGGTGGGTTTATTTTAGAAAGCGCAGTTCAAGGCCGGAATAGAGTTTAATACCTAATTTCAATTTCAGCAGTGAGACGGGGACTCGGCAGGAAGCCAGGAACCTGGCAGAAAAAAAGAGGCCACAAGAGAAGCAGGGCGCTGCGCCGCAGACAGAGGGTCAAGCTGCTGTAATGTTTGACTCCTCAGCCCCCCCGGTGAGGGGGTAGGAGCGGCTGCAGTCGCTCTGAAGCTCGGCCAAAGAAACACTCACACAATTAGTGCTGGAGTTTAGAGAAAGGTCAAGTGACTAAAGGACCACTTTGATGAAAATATCTCAAACTAAAGTAAATGTCATCTTCTTAACCAAGTATTCTGCAGGAGGACAATAACCAGAAAATCCTTGTAGGTACTTTAATTGATTGTTAGAGCCTCAGTTACCTTTAAAGTTTTTTCTCTACTCACTGGTTTTAAAGTGAGCAAGGCTCACTTGGATAAAGGTGATGTCACATTTTTCAGTGCACCAATTAGGACTGGGCAACATGTGATTTGTACACAGTACACAGTACAGGCAGTAACTAATATCTAATGCAACGGAAAAGTTCTTGTTGAAAACCATGTATTCAGGCATTTTATTAGTTTTCTGTGTCAAATAACCTCTGAGGTAAATTGTTATTCATTGTATATTTTGTGTGTGTGTGTCACATAACATATTGACATCCAGTATTTATCTTAGTAAGAATCTTTTATGCCTCTCTAAGGTGTAATACTAAAGTTGCATTGAATTTAAAACGCTTACTTAGTGAATTAAAAGTTATACTTGAAATACTCCTAACACATAAAAATATACATATTTTACATGTATTTTGGGGTATTTTTGACTATCAACTATTTCTTTAGCCATTCCTCTGCACACATGTCTGTTCTTTTCCTGTGAATTACTGGGTAATTTTATCTCTGGATCATGTTTAAAATCTAAAGAATATTCAAACAAGCACCAACAATGACTGATGATCTGAAGCACTCCTCCATTTGGAGGTTGTGTGCTTGGAATTATTACGTATTAATCTGGGGATTTAATCACACCAAAATCTGACATATTGGTAATGTCATTATATATCCTCTGAGTTATCTTCAGTTTGTCCAGAAACTTTAAGTTCTTCCAATAATTAATAATAAACCATTAGTTCCCTCAGATAAATATATTGCTTAATATATCCACACTGAAAACATTCTTTCATGATCAGTCAGTCATAAGGCCGGCCTTCTCATATACAGTATATCTGCTTGATTTCACTCCACAGAAAATATCAAGCCCAGTGTGTTATTTGCTATGCTGTGTGAAGTCAAGTGTGCCTGGCTCATGTGTTTTTCTGTGGCTGTGCGTGAGCTCCATATGAACATGACTCCACCACAGATCACTGAACTAAAAAATGATCCTAGAAACACCCCAAGTATGGCCTCTTTAACACCTTCACACCTTTAGTGTAAAATCATGAGGAAAATGGCTGAAAATGGCCATTATTATCTGTTAGGTTAAGAAATGATGATCCCCTTGGAGGAGCTGTAAGAATGAGTGTATTGTAACTGTGGCAGTGGATGAAGCCAACAGTTTTAAATATGCGGAAACAGATTGCCCGAACCCCTGCGCAACCCAGCAGGGTGCCTGAACAAATCGGCCTCTGAAGTGTGGAAATCTACAGTACAAATGAATAGTGTTAATCTGGTGGGCTGAGTGCTGCACACTTGCACAGAGAACGCACTGTGAAATCTTGTTTGTTACCCTTTGCTCTCTTACTCTCCCACCACCTCTCTCCAACACCCCTCCTCCCTGAGTCCTAAACTCCACGTTATCCTCCCTTCTAGCCTGTCCTCCTTCCTCCTCCTCCTCCTCCCTTTGTCTTATTTCTCCCACTCTCCCAGTCTCATTTCATCTGTCCCATCTCCCTCCTCTCCACTCGCTCTTCTCCAGCTCGAGTGTAGCCCGAAACGAAACAGGCAGCATCTCAGCAGGAGGTTGCGGGTAGTGTTGAATTCTGCTCAGTTTCCACCCACAGTCACCTCCCTGCTCCCACCTGCTCCTCCCTCCCATCATCCACAATTTACACAGCTTGCTGAAATGTTAATTTGCCAATGTGATTCTGCATACAACATTCATTGGACCCCCAACCAAGAACAGAAGAGATGGGCTACATTTCCACATGACTTCATGCATATATGCTCAGCTCACTCGTTAGATGTTGGATGTACTCTTTCTAGAACAGACCGAGTCGTGCTAATAACGACGCATGTTTGTGTGTTCAACTGTATGGCCTCATTTGTAGTGATTTATATTACCCAAGTCTGCGTGTTTATGACACTACAAGCAAACTTCAGGATTCTTTCTCAACACTTTACAATATTTTCATCACAGTATTTTTTACCCCCAGAATTTTCTTCTCTCTTCTATGAGAAATAGATACATGGTGTGATGATAGATTACCCAGTGTCAAAAAAGCTGCAGGTTTGATCAAAAGCTTTGTGTTGGTAGTGGAGTTACTCCACCGTAACAGCAGGTTACACTCTTGCAAGAAGCGAAGAGTCATACTTGAGGCAAAATCCTGTCATGTTCTCAGTGGAAATGGCCAACAAAAAGATCTTGAGAAGACATTGAGAAACTTAAAAAAAAGATGTGGCAATGAAAAGAAAGCAAGGGAGCATGTTCGCTACACACAAATGCAATGTGATTTGGGTTTTATTTAGGAAAAACTCCAGTGTACAGAGCTAAAATAAAGTAAAATGTGTCAAAGTAAAGAGTGTCTCCTTAAAAAGGAAGATGCAACTAAAGATGTTTGTCATGCAACACCAACAATACTTAAGATTTATACAGCAACTTAATACCAGGCTGAAAACCAGGGTTTCATTGGCACACTGGGTGTAGTGTGAGTAGTGATGTCACCGTGTACCAACACACTCCTGAGTGCACTTCTACATCACTGCAGCAGCCAGCACAGTTACACCACTGGAAGTCAGCAAAAACAAAACAGCAAAACATGTATTCAGTCTCAACACTACAAAAAACAACTTAACCTTAAAATCAACATTTCAAAATTCCATTACATTTTCCTTTGAGAACTACACAGCAGTCCACATGCAAAATATTTTTTTTCCATTGATGACATGAAGTCAGTTGGTAAAAGCGAGTGTTTTAAATGAATGCTCCAACATTTCATTTTGGCACAAACCTCTTGCTTAACTAAGTTTTTCCTACATCTTCTGGCCAAAATGTTTTAATCTGAGGCGTTCGTACTTACAACAGGCAGCTTAAACAACAGAGGCCTTAAATGTTGAATATTAAAGAGTGACTTGGCTTCCTCCCCTCAGCTCAAACTCTACCTCTGGCTTTAGAGGGAATCTTTTATCCAAGTTAGATTAAGGGCGCATTGCACCAACAAAGATTATTATTTTTACTTGACTCTCTCTGCTGTTCTTTCATTCATTAACTACATTGACAAAGGCATTTAGACTTGTCATATTGTGTGCTGGTATCTATGATTAATATGTTGATATGAGGCCAATCAAGTAAACATATGACAGCAAGCAGTTACTGCTGTGTATGGCGCGTGGGAACGTTGTCGGTATTTGGTATGTTGGTGCTGCTCTGTGTTTGAATGAGTGGCAGCAGGGTGCAATACCCCCACCTCAGCCACGGGCTCCGGTCCTGTACCATATGCCACATGATTTTCCTATCTGCCAAGTCTAATCCTACACTGTAAAAACTGCAGCTTACATTCTTTGGCATAAATAACAGTTTGTTAGGCCTTAGAAACAGAAATAAGGGCAACAGCAGCAACCAATCATTGTCTAAAAGCACCTTAAAGCCTGTATCTTACACAGATGATGACAGAACAAACACAAAGACAACAGTAGTTACCTAGAGTAACTGCAGTTCTCAGAGAAAGGCTAACTACTGGGCTTCTCTATTGGATAAGCACTCATGATGATCCACCTCAGCACCCCCTGAACTTGCCACTCCACACCTCAGACATTCAACAAACAACTTAGCATGAAGTTAAAGAGCTGTGCACTTACAAATTAAAGACAGAAGTGGAGGTGAGAATATCACTCACACCAAACTGGAAGCAAACTAGCAATATGGCACCCACACCCACCCCTGATCAGGGAGAGAAGGTGCCCAACAGAGGTTACTACCTCTGTCTTTTGCTGTAGTCTGAGCCATATCTTGCTGCAGTTGTAGCCACAGTAAACACAGTATAAACTGAAGACCCTTACGTCACATCTTTATGACACAACCGGTGAATGTAGTGGTTTCTTACTAAGTATTATTGGCAAGAAGAGAATTGTGTTGCTTTGCTTCTCCTACTCAGCCGCCAGATCATGAGGCTCTGATCTACAAGTTAATGGGTGGAATCAATCCTCCTTCATAAAACACTGGACATCTTTCGACCTTACTTTTGGTTGACATGCAGAAGTGTATTTTCCTGTCCAGGTAAAACCTGCGAGCACGCCTCTCCTGCCCTACATTTTGACACTGACATGGTTTGTGAGATGATTTCTCAACAGGCAAATCTGAAGTCTAGTCTCATACCATTGTCCAGCTTTTCAAGTGCGGACAGAGTGGTATCCTCTTTTGCATTGCCCATCCCCAGCAATGTTCTTACCTTTTCCTTTCCCTCCTCCTGTGCCCTGACGTGGAGAAAACCCTCTGTGGATTACCCAGCAGGTCTCATCAAAGCTAGACAGCCAGAATGCTGACTGTCAGACATCTCTAACCCTTAGATAAAGAAAAAAGAAACTCATACTCATTCAAGACCACAGGATTTCATTAGTGTTGTTTCATTAGGGTTGCTGACACCTCTATAGGTATATAATTGTATTTTTTGTTATTAAGAACCTAATTTTTCTTACTGTTTGATGATGATGATTGTGATGATTGATGAAT
Source organism: Lates japonicus (assembly GCA_033238685.1). Lineage (NCBI taxonomy): Eukaryota > Metazoa > Chordata > Actinopteri > Centropomidae > Lates > Lates japonicus. The sequence continues at coordinate 2,979,647 of BRZM01000058.1, forward strand.
GATTTGTTACATTTTTGTGCCATCTTACATATTTATGTGCTCAACATCAGTAGTAGATGCTATAAATTAATGGGCCTTGACCAGATCTTGGCTAATGTGTCTGCAGTGCTCACTAAATCCCCTAAATCTTCAGCATTACTGTAGCTATCAGAAGCTTAGGAGGCAATAAATGGCTTTGAATATTGGTAATATTGGCTATTCAAGGCAAGTAGTGTGGCGTTAATGTCGGCAGTAAAAGCTTCCATTTAGCATGAGTTTGATTCATTGATAGGTATTATAGATAATTCATTTTAACTTAACTGTTTGATATTACTTTTTAAATAACAGTAGCATTGTACTGTACCTGAGCTGGCAGTGATGGACAACCTGTGGTTCTAGATATTGTAGCTGTTACTAGGCATATTTGTACCTGGTGTTCTCCAGCTTCTGTAAATCTAAAGTCAATATCCAACTAGCAACTAGCATTCATTTCTTTCAGTGCTTTGTTTTTGGATGGACTGTAAATTGTTTTTTATGACTTTAAAGGTGATTTCATCAGCTGTCACGGTTGCCTCACATAAACTAAAAACCTTGACTCTGGCTTTGATCAAACTAATGGTCAGACTTCAGGTAGATGTCTAAATCCATTAGTTGCACAAAGCCGTCTAGTTCTCGACCGTCTTGTAGAGGCCCAATTTGTAATGAGTTTTGGGCAAATTAAGGCCGAGCAGCTGCGTCCAACTGCTCATCTCTCTTCATTCTTCATTCCAGCAGAAAATGTTTGAACTCTGGAAGAATTCAACAGGCACTAGTTTACTTTACTGGGAAAATTCAGTGTGTAAGAGTGCAACAATAGAATTACTTACCGTAGAGTAATATATGAACACAGTGTAGACCTGTGCCAGAGCTTAAATGTTGTGACTTCATAACGTGGCAGGTCTCAGAACTTCAGACTCAGGATAATTTCCTGAGTCAAAAAAAACCATCTGATGAATAGTTATATTTCCAACAGGTTACTCTAAAAACTATTCCTCCTCTAATTACTTTCAAAATTGCTAGCAAATTATAAACCATATATTCCTCTTCCATTGTCAGTGCAGGCATCACTGAGTGTCACCACAAAAGCAGAACTCTTACTGCAGAGTTAGCCTCAGTGGAAGGTGACTAATTATATATCTTTAAAGCTTACCTACATTGCATGCCAGTCACACTGAATGTAGAGACCACAGAGTTGTAGACCTAAACAGAAACAGACATTTAGTGATAAGGAGGTATGCAAGGAGCTGGACAAGTAGATAATTTCTTAACGCTTTTTTTTTCCAGCTTCTGTGTCACAAAAAAGTCTAATTTACGAGCATCATCCCACTGATGCCATTTGAAAAGAAATACAAGAAAAGCAAAGATTTCACTTTTTCATTTCAAATCACAAACTTCTATCTTTCCCTGAATTATTATAATTAGTTTTATTTTTAGTTAGCTTGATATTTTTTATTTCAGTGCTAGCATTGGCTTCTTAGTTCAGCATGGGTTTGTTCATTTTAATATTATTAGATGACTGAATTACCTAAAGAGTGAAAATCTAATTGCAGATTTTAAGCTTTAGTTTAGTTCTATTTATGAGTTTTATAACATTCAAATGACAAATGATGATTTAATCGGGTATTGAAACACTTGATTGATGTTAAGTCAGGTAAGTGTGATATTACTTTATATGCTTATGGTCTAAGAAATTCAAAGCAACACTTGATCTACGCAGAAACAAAGTGGGAGCTGAATGTGCTGCTGTCAGAGGAGGAGCTCTGTGTTTCTGCGTAGAGAACCAGAGTGAAGTAAAGAATGGACTTGAATGGACAGGGTGAGGACAAACACAGGGGGACCAGCTAGTCCAGTTTGTTGATTTAGCAAAGGAGGGTCCCTTGGTGCCAGAAATCACTGCAGCAATCAGTGAACAAAGCAGCCAACTAGGGTGATCCCACAAAAAGAGCAAGATAACCAACTGGTTTTTCTGGGGTCAGATGATATGTGAAATGGGACTGGCTCACATCTTATCTCTGAATGTAGTGTGTGAACCTCTCTTTTGAATGTTGCTGCATTACAATTTTGTAAAATTTGTCTAATAAGTCCTCACACGGGCTGATGTTTGACAAATGGAGAAAAACCAATATTAATTTCTGCTGCAGCTGACCATTGTGCCTGACCTTCCCACAGAGACAAAGGGACCTGGTCTGAATGAAGAATCACTGTCCATACACTCTGTTTGGGACATATAGAGGATACAGTGGCTCAGGCTGCCTCCACAACAATCTTTCCACTTTCTTCACATGGACATGATTATGTATTTTACACCACACAGAGGCGTTTTGTATGAATCATTCTATATCAATAGTGGTTGCTAGGAGATTTGCACTGCAGTTGTAAAACCTCTGTGAGGAGTGAAGGGTCAGAGTAAAACCAGCTTCAAGGACATGTCTCTGTGATGTTTAAAAAACAAATAAAAACTGTAGTCATGTTAAATGCCACAAAAAATAGTATAACATTAATGTGACAACATGGTTGCCTTGGTGATTGGGTACAGCCAAAAAGAACAAGATAGCTATGAATAATGTCCCAAATAATTTAGGAGGGCTAGGATATCAGCAGTTCTCATGACAACAGAGCAAGAGGGTTATTTATAACAGGTGGCTCATATACGTAGATGGTGTGTACTACTGTTGTGTATTTGTAAGTTATGTAATGTGTGTGTGTGTTTGTAAGACAGAGTATATAGCACAAGGAGGTGAACAGAGTGAATATGTGCAGTCATCGCAGGTTCGTAATGTATCTCAGTGCTCGATTTTCCATTTCCATTATCAGACAGCCCTTTGCGTCCATCTACGAATTTACCAGCTGCTGCCCAGCAATTCCACTGACAGTGAAGGGAGTAAGAGATGTAACCTCAC
>BRZM01000058.1:2982812-3006576 GCA_033238685.1 Lates japonicus
GAAAGATCACTGTCCATACCTCTGTTTGGGACATATAGGATACAGTGGCTCAGGCTGCCTCCCACAACAATCTTTCCACTTTCTTCATGGACGCCCAGTTGTTATGTATTTAATAAATTCTTACACACAGAGTGTTTTACAGTGAATCATCTGCAGCATCAAGTAGTTTGCTAGGAGATTTGCACTGCAGTTGTAAAACCTCTGTGAGAGAGGTGGAAAAGGAGTCAGAGTAAAACCAACCATGACATGTCTCTGTGATGTTTAAAAACAACAAAAACTTGCAGTCATGTTAAATGCCACAAAAAAAATAGTATAACATTTAGTAGCAATATGGTTGCCTAGACAGCAGCTGTAGAAAGAACAAGATATTAAGAATAATGTCCCAACACTTATGGGAGGGTTGTGATATCAGCAGTTCTCCATGACAACAGGTGAGCAAGAGGGTTTTATGTAACAGGTGGTTCATATACGTAGACAGTGTGTACTACTGTTGTGTATTTTATAGTTATGTAATGATATTATTGTGTGTGTTTGTAAGACAGAGTGGTATAGCACAAGGAGGTAGACAGAGCCAGAACATGTGCAGTCATCGATGTCTGCATGTATCTGGCTCAGTGCTCAGATTTCCTTCCATTTTCCATTATCAGATGTTTCTTTACAGGTTCATCTTACGTAACTTTACCAGCTGCTGCTTGGCAATCTCACTGACAGTGGGCGGGAGTAGATGTAACCTCACAAACTCTATTAAAGTTTCATTAGTGCACTGGGCTTCAGGAGAAAGATTAAAAACAAAAACACATTAGTTCTCTCTAGTGTGAACATTACAGGATGCTAACGCTTAAGCTTGTACACTTCGAAACCAATCAATTCACACTAAAACTCATTCCATTTAATTTACAAATGGCGCATCACTGTTGAAACATAACAGCACATATTTGAATTAGTGCTCCTTCGTCTGGCTAACTATGCTGTAAAAAACAATATATGCACAGTTGGCTGCTAACTTACGTAGCTGCTTGTTAATTGTCTAGTGGGCGTTGTACTATGGAAAAACGAAGACTGTAAAGTTGGGTGTTTCAGACCCTCCATGCATACTGCTGATGTATCTGGTAGCCATGTTAACAAAGAAAAGAGACAAGCTATTACAGGCAAGTGGGTGACCCAAAGTGTCATAAGTGCCAGTATAGACACAGTAGGACTCTGTACTAAATGCTAATGTCTGCATGCTAACATACTCTAATTACACTTTTACACACAGAGATGCCGTAACAGACGAACAGTACTGCTTTAAAATTTTAACTGATTCAGGGAGTATGCAGATCTCAGTGGTGGCATTGGAAATGTATACAAGCTGTTGAAATAATGTCCAAAGGTAAGAATACATCTCTTCAATTAAGCTCAGCAGTCACAAAATGATTGCCTCCACAGCAGTCAAGTAGCTGCCTCTCTCTCACTATTATTTTTGGAGTAAGCTCTTTCCATTGTAATAAAGTGGAAGAGACATACTGTAACAAGGTATCACAAAGTTTATTTGACCTCGTACTCCTGAAGCCAAATGGGTGAGCTGTATTTGAAATGAATGCTCCCCTTCCAGTCTATTTTATATTTGTAGTAATCATCTGTCAACATATTGGAAGACAGCTTTCCTTTTGCTTCTGAGTTTAATCCAAAATTGACAAGTGGGGTTTAAAAAACATAACATGTATCTTCATAAGTATTCAGTTTTGTTCCTTTTGAAATACTATTTTGTCAATTTCAATTTGATGAACCAGCGCTGCAGGCTGTTCCTCTATACTAAAGAAATAACTGAGGTGGAACAGATTTAACAAATCAAACTAAATTCCGGCAATAAAAAATATTAGGTAATTACAGACCGACTTCAGTGACATTTCACTGGGCCACTCTCAGATCTTTAGTTATTACTTACATTTTAGATTTTGACTGTGAAAAAAGGTCTGAGCTGTTGTTGCACTTTACACAACAAGAGACTTCTCATTTACCAGGCATGTTAGAATTTTCATTCGTTACCCCCATTGTTAGCCTTAGCCACATGGCCTAAATTAGCTGTTTTTATCATGTTACATATTTGTAGTGGTCCTTTAACAAGCAAGCTACAAAAACTAACAGTGTACAGTTCATTTTTAATTGACTGTATTCATTTTAATACAGGCTCTTTATTCAATATTAGAACTACTGTTCAAAAATAGGAAAATAAATATTTGAATGGTGACAGTCTGTTGAAGTTGAATTTTTTTTTCAAGTGCAACAGGCTGTGTCTTACTCAATGGGAGGTGTCTTTGTAAATCCACTGTCTGTCTGACGCACCCTGCTTTGCTATCAGTAAACAAGACTATTGTGTTTCTTGTTGTCGACACTGTAGATGTAAAAATTGTTATCCATTTAGGTGTTAGATGCCAAGACGTTTTGTGCTGCAGTAACATATTAACCTTTGAAAAGAAATCAAAAGTCAATATCTGAGGTATTCAGTATATTATTATAGTTGTTATTTTCCATGCTGTTTCCCAGATCACTTAGTGAATGAAAAAGACAATAATTCAATCCATCAGGAGACAATAAACCCACAATAATGATGTTGTGCATAAAGTCAGGCTTCAGTCTTTTAGTGTTGGACCAAAGAACAAAGTCTAAAGGCCTTTAAAGTATGAGTTGAATATGAAATTAAATTTGAGTTTGCAGCAGCTGTTTTACTTTGGCAAGTCCTACAGTTTCAAGCTTTCCAGACATATATAACAAAACATATAAGACTGCCTTTTGTTGAGCAAATGAACCTCTTTGTTGTCAGTCTCCACATAGAGGTACCTCAAGGTGAGCCTTCTTTTATTTATCTTTTTCTTTTTTTTGAAAGCGCTGGCTGAAGGAAATGGTCAGTGACCTTGGGCTCAAAACGGAGTTCAGTGTGTTATCCACTGGACAGAGGAGGAGGGAGGGACTTTAAATAGCTGACTCCTGCACAAGGACAAACACTCTTGACACTTGTATTTCTTCTATTGTGTTCTGCTCTAGCCATGTCTCGCCACTCAATTCAACTTATTTCAATGAGTCTACTAATAACAGTTAAATTGTTTAACTGTAAGCTGCTGCAAACTACTCTGAGATACTGTTGCCTTTAAATAACTAGCATGTTCTAATATGTAAAGTATATTTCAAGATAGCCGTAAAATTTCTTCCCCTCTATACTTTATAGCAGTGTTCAAATCATATCCACAATAAGCAGGAAGCATGAGGCTCCTTCTCTCACTCTGTCATGTCAGGTTGAACTATCTTGAAATCCCCGCCAATCCCTAAAACCACCACCTCTGTGAAATACAGGCGTTATCCCTCCTCTGAAATTCAAATGAAGATTAATCAGAACCGCTAACAAGGCACTTTGAGTAACAGGCGCTCCAAAGACTGTGTGACTCACCCCTCCACAAGAAAGAGAGGAGGAGGACAAGAAAAGGGGGGAGGTAAGGAAGTGAGGAGAGAAAAGGGCAGTAATAGATGGAGAGGAGACACTGGCACTCAATGTGTGTGTGCAGTATGTATCCCTGAAACAATGGGACAATGGCTGAGAGTGTAATTGTGACCTAGGAGTGTCATTGTGGGTCCTGGGTCAAGGCTTTTTGTGTCTGTGTGTGTGGAGGTGGATATTTGTGTTTGTGTATAAACCTATGTCATATATGTTCTGTTATGGAGTGAGACTGTGTGTGAAAATGTCAAATGTAATAGTAAAATTTGTGTCACATGATGAGTGTAAGGATATCCATACAGTTGCTACACTGAAGAGGAAAACATCCTTTCATCTGTACTGCGTCAGGAACCAGTGTGTAAAATAAGTGTGTATAACGTTTGATTAAAAAAACGTTATAAAGTTTTTGAAATAAAAAAGGCTACTGTATTTAAATGATCTCAGGGCTTTGTTTGTTATTTTTGAATAGCTCAATAATGTGTAGTAAGAGCACAGAACATCAGTAACCATGATGATTAACGAGATACTGATGATTAATCACTGTACCTGCTCACACTGTTCAAGCTCTGTGTAAATTACAGACATTTCTGGTCCGAGCAGACACAAACAAACACATCGCTGTATTTACCAGGGTTCCTGCAGGTTTCACCAAGTGCTCTGCTGCCTGTAGCTTTTGCTGCAGCTTGTGCTGCTTGTACTCAGTGCCTTCAGGACATACTGTGTCTGCTGTTTGAAAAAGGCTTAATGCTGTGTAGTTAAGCATCTTATTATTTTGAATTCTGCCCAACATAGCTGAAGAAACATCTGAACTGTGTTGCCTCTTAAAAAGTTCTTTTTTCCCTGCTCTTTCGTGAACCACCTAAGTTTGCCCACATGCTCGCCTGCTGTTTTCCCACGCCCACATTTTGATAAGGAAAAGAGTTGAGCAGGTGCACGCTCAGACTGCCTGTAGTGATGTCTGGTCTCTTCAGTCAGTGTAATGCAGCAGAGGTGATCTACAAACTCAACAAGTCCTCCCAAAGTACCGCAACCAACAGTTCAGCTCAGCCTTGTAGAGGTCCTCTTTAGTCTCTCTTGACTTTAAGGTGGTCTGGTGGGAGTGGAGTAGGTCAGGGGTGACCTGGGGTTGGAGTGTTAACTTGATAACCACAAAGTGTCTCCTGAAGCTGCTCACTGGCCTCTAAAGGCTCCACTGGTCTCACAGAAAAGTAAACTGGCAGAAGTAAAGCACAAACACACAGATAAACAGCCAAACAGCAGTTTGTGTACCTTTGCTTTTGACAGTCGTCGGATCTGCATTTCTGCTCGCATGTTTGTCTCTGTGCACACACTCCTGGTCTGCAGGGGCCGGTCGAACCCCTGTGATTCACCCCCGTGGGACAACTAAAGCAGCCAACCGTCAAACGCGGCTCTGACCTCCTGTCCTCACCTGCCTGACTCGCTGGCAGCGTTTCAACTTTGGCCTGAGCTCAGTTTAATCTGAGGAGTGAAGGAGAGAAAATATCAGTAACTATCAGAGTGAGCGTTTCATTTCTCGGGCGCAGGCAAGGACAAACTGTAGCAAACAGGATTGTATGTTTGCCTTTTTCAAGTTCACTCTGTATTAAAATACATGAGTTTTTCTACATTGTACAATTTGGCTCCACATCTGTGTCAGTGCTTATGAGTGGGCACTTTTTACTGAAGAGTGATGAGGCTGGGAGGGACTGTGTGCAAAGTGTTTGACTTTGACACTTACATTACAACTTACATTTTAGGTTTAAAGGTTACAGTTATGTTTAGGTTAAACTGAGGGTTTTTGTCAGTGATGGTCCAACCACGTATAGCAGTACATGTGTGTGTTGGCATGGAGAATTTGCACCAACAAATACACATATTTTTAACAAATCAGCTGTTCTGCAACTGTAAGAAATCCTACCCGAGCATTAAGTTGTATTATTAAGCAACAGAAGTACTTAAGAGAACTTCAATATGTGTTAAATGCATGTTAATAATACTTAACAGTGAGTAATATACTGTAGTACTGAAGCATGTAAACACACAGACCCACACGTTTCTAACAAAAACGACATCATAGTACAGAATGCCTTCAGCTTAAACCCTCCCTTTGTCGCTCTCTTTCCTTTTAAGACACAAAAACACACAAGCACACACTATGGCAACTTGCCAGGTGGCACATTGTCACAGCATGAGGTTTTGTGGTGCTAAAGGCAATGCAGCATGGCACTGTGTAAACTGTCATTTGGCAGCAGAAATGACAAGACTGGATCAAACTGAGGAGGAGCTTTTCTCTGACTCAAACACACACACACACACACACAGTAAAACATTCACATTTGAGCACATATAGACACCAACATAAACAAATACACAGATGCACATGCAGTGTATACATGGATGGAGACAAATGCATCCACACACTGTGCACTTGTGTACTGGATATCTTGCGTGCAATAACACACGGGTGAGGTTAAAAGAATTAATTGTAATTTATTAGTTTGACTTCAAACTAATCCAAAAAAAAAAACCAATAAGAGTATTTCCCATTAGTGTGTGTGAATGAATCTACTGTCCAGTTGGCAGGATTGAATTGGTTAAGCTGCCAAATGAAAAGCAGGAGTAACAGTAGTGCACACTCACACATGTACACACACACATGTACACACCAGTTAATTACATATCCTGAGTGTGTCATTGCTAACCATTCTGTCTTTATCGCTACAGAGTCACTTAGGCTTAGGCCAGCGGGGTCGGCTGCTATTTTAGCTAACACAGCAGCTTGGTGGCCTAACTGTGATAGAGGATGTACACATCCACATAGACACACACAGACACACATGCACTATGCACACATACACACACACACACACCCAACGTGTGAGGGTTAAGACATTCGTATTGCAGTTTTTAAATTGATGCGAACCTGAAATGCTGCGTTTTTCTTACCCAATCACCTCAGAAAAACAGCCACCGCAGCATTGAAGGGATGAGAGCAACTTTTACTGTAGGTGCTGTAAATCTAGGTAAGCTTATCCATTTGGAGGGTTTCACTGCAAAAAGCTGCAACTGTTTTGGGAAGATTGCAAACTTGTGTTCATTTCTCACTAAAAACAGATAATTACACTCTAAACTCTATAAATTATAAAAAGTAGACATTCACATCACAACAATGTTTAAGTGAAGCGCCAGTTTGGTCAACTTCGCACCAGACGTTTCAATCTGTAATCCATTATGTTTCAGGATTTCAAATATGTATTTCAATTAGGACTGGGAGACATGACTAAAAAAAATTTATTATGATGGAAATTTTCAGTGGATATTGATAATTACCACAATAAATATCAAATCATTATTCTTTCCTGAGTGAAATTTGAAAGAAACCAGATGGTTAGTTGTGGTTTTAAACTATTCTTTATGGTCAGAACATGACATATTAACATACTTCTATCAAGGAAAATTACATCAATACTTTTATATCACAATATCATTTGATATTGTGATAATTATCATCATTTTTATCGCCCAGCCCTAATTTTGACCATTTATCAATTTATACAGTCAAAAGTTTCCAATTTTACTTTTAGCTATTTAACCATTTGTCATTTATTAGCTAACTATATCAACCATTTGTCCATTACTTTTTGATTTATATCCTACTGCTTGGTTGATAACTATTTTTCACATACTCTGAATCTCAATAAGTGGTGTTCAGGTGTTAGGTGTGACTCACAGTGTAGATATATACTATTTTTAATCATAAATCATAATTCCTATTTTTTCTAATTAGTTGAGCTCCTCCATAATCTTTGCCTGTATCCCCTGGCAACTGCAGTAGGGACTCCCTGGGGTACCTGGCTGGGACTAAAACACCAAGGCTCATTTTTGAAAGGCAGAGTAGATGCAGCAGCTAATGATATCAGTATTCAACACATGCCACAGATGATGTTCAGTTTTGCCACAGTTCACATGTAAAACCTCTCAGTCTCCTTCACTGTCAACCTACTGTGTGAAATACATTAACAGCCTGTAGCAGGCACATTAGACAGGAACAGATTGCGAGGCATGATGTGGCACAGTTCAGCATACTGCAGTGTGGGTTAGGCCCTTTTCTTAGCAGCTTCCAGAGGTGCCAAGGCGTGACTCGTCATCAGTCAGCTTACTGCTCTCTGAATTTTCAGGAAAAAAAACAAAAAAAACATGCATCATAGACATGCAGCAGCTAAGAATGCAGCTCTGTGTGTATCATCTCTGTAGCAGACAAATAATCCATGCTGGTCTTTCCTGCAGTTATTTGAGAGGATGAAATTAGTCAGACGACTACAAGAACAAAACTGAGGGTTATAGATCACAGATCCAAAAAACATATATTGTAGCTGGTGTGTGTGATCTGCTAAATAAACGATTAGAGAGGCAGAGGGATCAAAAAGGTTTGCTCTGTTGAATCTTCGACTCACTACTGACATTTTAGAATGGAAATAGTATGGATGTTTTGGTTAAAATAAGATGTGTTTTCCACATTAATGGGTGCTCTGGCTAAAAAAAAACAAACAATCACCCTAAAGGCATGAAAAGGTTATTACAACCTTTCCATCTGCTACAGTTTGCCCTCCAGCCTGAAAAATTAACATCACTGCTTTCATAGTAACTGTTCTTTGATTTTATAGAGCAGAACAGTTATTAAATTGTAACTTTAATCAAAGTAAGGGTTTAGATACATTTTAAATTTAGTAACTTAATAATTAGCTTTATTTTGAAGTATTTTGTGAATATGTCATACACCACCACCCAGCATCTAACATTCAGTCTAAGTTATACTTGATTGCAGGCACATACACAGACACCACAGACACCTAGTTTTCATTATACTCCATTTGGAGGAGCACACATGAACAGTAGATTAGCGTGTATTTGCACTATGATTCAAACCAAAATGGTGACATCCATGCAAGAAGAAGAGGAGCTGCTTACTCTGCTGTACTTAGTGCGGACTTCACACAGCAAATTGATGGGTACGCAGACATACCCATAAAGCCTCACATACACCCTCTGCTGACAATATTTATGTCACGCGGACCCTAGCATACTCATAGCTCTGGCTTGAGGGAACATCACACTCCAGCACTAACAAAGAAGACTGGCTGATCAAGCACAGCAGCTGACAGGACAAAGAAAACAAGCTTTACACCTATCTCTGTCTGTTTTTCCTTGATCTCAAAGAGATGGATGAAGTTCCATCCAGTGGTGGTAGTGGGGGCCAGTAAAGTACACATTCATTTCATTATTTTCATATTTCATGTACAAAAGACTATTATTAGGCAGAATTATTGCAATAAACTAAACACACTGCATACAATTTTCTCTGACTGTCATCAGTTAGTTTTAGTGAAATCTCGAATTAATGGTCTGGCAGTAAGAACCTGGAAATAGACGCTTACTTTTTAACTTACCGAACTGAGAAACTTTTTTCTTTTCTTTTTTTTTTTTTAAATGGAGAGCTGACTCTTCTGAATGTGAGTCAGAAGATGTTGTCAAAACCCTGCTACATCTGCACAGTGGTCTCAGTGAAATGAATTAGCGGGGCTGCATTTTGTCTGAACACCACCTGACTGTGGAGATGGATTCAAAGTGACACATGTAGAAAGCCTTGTCGATCTCAGTCACCATGACTCTGTCGGCAGTGACGAGAAGACGTACAGTAGGTCTGATGGGAGCTGAGTCCTGTTGAAGTTCAGTCTGATGTAATGAGTGAGCAGTCACTGTTAATTTGGGGAGTTCAGTTTTCTTATCAAGCAAATATATCTCTCAAAAACCTCCTGAGTTTCAAGTCGTGCTCTAATTGTGTGAAGTCAAGTATAAATATTCACTCCCAGTGTAAATCCTAGTAACGAACAGAACGTATCCTCACCTGCTAAAGGTAAAACAGATGCCATGTCAAAGTTCATGATAGTTGAGCTGCATAATTATCAGTGCAAACTTCTTGATTTAAGTCATCAGACACTGAGATTTGAAATTTGACTTAAGAATTTAAAGGACAGATCAGCTCTTTGTTGCAGGAGTTCAGATGAAGTACATTCTTTAAATAGCCCTCGAATTTAATCTCTGAGGAGCACACTGCTCCACATCTTAAGAGCAGGGAAGGGAACTTTTTTCATTTTTTTATAATTTTAAGTGTCAGTGACTGATAGATCCCAGTGTTATTGAGCTGCGTTTTCTATTTTCTGTCTCTTTAAGTATTAAAATGTTGTAAATTAAGTTGTTAAAGGTCTTATTTTTCTCCATGTAATGACTAGTTGTGGGTGAAGTCCACTTGCGGCAGAGCAGCAGCTGGATTCATCAGCTGGTTTCACGTTTCCTGCTCATCAGAATCGCTTTTTATAAAAGTGCTGAATCCCTGTGCAAATTCCACATGATGACATATTTACCCGCCAGTCACTTGTAAATCAAATGTCAGACTCACCAGCCAGGGCCGGCGTGTTTTAACGGCATGTTAGGCACAGCAAAAACACCTGCACAGTGACTGTGATAATTTTCCAGCTAAGATTATCTGTGCCTGCTGTGTGTCTTAGCAGAAAGATTACTACGGTCACTGCACAGGTGTTTGATTTAGCTTCTCAGCTGGATGAGAAATCAGCAGATTACAACAAAGAAGAAGCTGCTGTTGCTTGGACGGTCACGGCCAAGTTAACACTCATGTACAGTGTGAGGTATTAGGACCACCTGAGGCGCTGTAGCCTGATGTATCTGAAGTTCCTCGTAGACTTTCTGAAAAGGTACAGGAAATAAAGACAGATTAACAACAGATTGAGATGTGCATACACTAAATTTGCCACTCTTACGAAGCCAGACATAATTCTCCATTCAGCCCCCCACCCGGCATATTTGGTTCCCTCCATTGCCTCAGCGGAAACTTTAAATTGAAACTGATTTACACCACAGTTGCCAGGGCCTCCACAGTGCATCTAAAATCCTCCCCAGAGACATCCCCAATCTGCGCGTTATCCTTCATTGTGACAATAATGTTGCTGTGAAGATTCATCTCTCTCAAAAGAAATTGAATCAGGAAATTGATTTCAGACAAAAGGGCTTAAAATTCCATGAAAGTCTGTCTCCACATTTCTGCCTTAGTGATCCCAGAATGCTACGACATTTGTCCTGTGTGAGCCCTTGATGAAAAGGAGTCACGGTGGTAAATACATGTTTATAGGCCTGTAAATTAAGGGAGTTAGGAGGGCATTGGGAGGTAAACAGCAAAGGCTGATACTATAATAGTGACATACTGTACAAACAAGCAGTAAACAGCTCCAATATGCAGAGGAAAATGGCCGTAGGAAAAACCTAAAAGTTGATTGTGCTGATATTTGTGCTAAAGTTCTTTAGTTTTCTAGTGAACTCCAGCCGGTTCTTTGTTAGCACTTCTACCATCTTTTATTCTCTTACTACCTTAATGTGTGTGTGTGTGTATGTGTGTGAGCGCACACACGCACAAGCAGGCACCTTCCTGAGACCATTGTTGGTTTTAATGTATTTTTAATTTCCCATGAAGTGACCGGAGTCCTCAGTGACCGGCACTCCATAATTGGCTGCCTGTGTGAACATCAGTCAGCTTAACGAGAGCGAGGGAGCTTCTGCTGCTGCACGTGCTCACTCTCTCTCTCTCTCTCACACACACACTGCAGGTATGCACTCACATTTGCAAGTGAATGCAGCTGGCTCTGGTTTTTTGTGTCTTTGTCTCTGTCTTCTCCTTTCCTTCCCGTCCTGCAACACATACACATACACACACAAAAACACACATACAGAGTAGGAAAGTATCATTAAGGAAGCTGGCGCTGCCACTGCTTCCAGAGGGATCAGACAAGAAGTGTTTACCTGCGTGGATGTGTGTATGGCAACGGTGTATGAATACAACTGATACAATTAGCTACACACTGCACGTTAGCATAGCTGCTAGCCGTAGCCTGCGCTCACCGCGCTGACTAATGCCTGCGCAGGCTCATGGTTTCTAGGCTGTTTGGATAGAGAGGTACAGGGGACATGATGCTCTGAAATGTATCCTACCTTGAGTTTAATTGACTGCAATTGGACATGGAATATTTAGAGATGCAGTGAATTTCTTTCTGCTCATATCCTCCACACACACACACAAACAGTCCGTGAAAGACACGCACACAACAGGAGGCCATATTCAAAGCAATTTTGTCATATATAGGATTTATTTACACTTTCTATTTACAGATTCTTGTTTCAAAATCTTCTCTGTACACATTTTAAATTCAACAGCCACTACTCCTGTCACCCACACTGCTCTAGTATTATTAGATTTTTCTGAGTACTCAGGAGGCAGAACACATGGGAGGATTATTTTTTTCCAGTTTGGTTTTCATAAACATATTTTCATGTCTGGAGAAGTAGAGCAAGAAGAAAAAAAATACTCAAAGAAGTGAGAGCAGCTGAAAATGTTACTTGGGATACCCCTGGTCTCCAAAAGAATGTGTAAATTTGCTGTGTGTGTGAGTGTGTGTGCTAACAGAAAAAGGGCTCCAGCCACATAGCACCTTAGCCTTCATCACCATGGAGATGTGTGTGTGTGTGCTGAGGCCAGTGGAGTTGGTGGGCTGGCATTGACACTGGCAGCAGCTAGATGTTTGTTTAGTAAACCATGTCTGATGAGCAGCTAATTCTGGTTAAAGGGAAATGACTGCATACAACCAAAACAGAAATTCTTCCTAATGAATTAAAAAGAAAGAAGACAGGGCTCGAGAGCCTACAGTGTTTGCCCATGACTTTCCCACACACACCCTTTTACGCACACACACACATTCTAGACGGTACAATAACTGTCAACCTCAACATTATTTGTTGCCCTGGGCATCCCTGGCATCCTTATTCTCCCACAGTGTTTAATATTAATGTGCAATAAGGCAACATAACGTCTTAAACTAGGGCTTTGGATAATATACAGAACAATAACTGACTGTTCGCTAAGCCCGCCTCCCTTAGTTACTGTTGCTATGCCTGTCCAAACTACCCATTCTCTGCATGCTTTTTGATCAGTGGTGGTGATTTAACTCTGAACTTCTTTATAAATTAACATTAATTTTGAAACAATGGGTCCTTGATCACAGCTAGTTGTAACCATCAATTGTCGGTGGCAGTTTTATTGCTGTAGCTAGTTAGCTAATTAAATAACTGATTTAAAACGCTGTCTCTTGCTAACTTTTAAATGTTTCTCGTGATTCTTAAGAATGTACTTTATTAGCATCCACAGCAGCTGATGACCCATTCAGAAGACCAGCTAGCTAGCTAGTCTACTGTTATAAATATGACAATTAAAAAATGTTCCAGGGCATTTAGATTGAGAACAAACCAATATGTTACAAATGTAATACAATCTTGGGTAATGTGTACAGAGGTTGCTGCAGCTAACGTTAGTCTAATGATATGCTTCTTGGCCTTGGAAGTAGAGGTGTAAACAGAAATTATAAATGTCATTCCTTACACTTTACCTCTTGTGTTTCAGGTTTTGGAAAAAAGACACAGCCTCAAAGTCTTTAAATGCTAAGCGCCCTGTGCACACATCAGCATGTGGAGAGAAACGTAGTTTGACAGGATAAGCTGTATTTCAGATAATCACTGTTCAGAACAGTTTAACAAACAGTCGGTGTCAAGTTTGGACTATTAATATGGTGTAAATGCGAGTATGTTTGTAGTTGGCGGTTTACACCCAAAAACTAGATGTGCACAAAAAAAAGAAAGATATTTCTGTCCTTTCACAACAAATTCAAATGTCATACTATTGCTTGCAGAAATCTAAAACCTTTCCAAGTTAATTTGGTCAAAAACATATCTAGGATGTTATCGTGTCTCAGAGTCAGGCACAACTTAATAGACTTGTCATGTAAACAGCATAAAAAATAAAACCAGAGAAAAGACAAATCTTTAAAATGCTGATTAACGAAAGAATATATCTCATACAAAGAGAGAGAGAGAGAGAGAAAAAAAGGCTATAGACTTTTTAAATTAGGGTACAGTTTTCCTTGTCCAGAGCATGGGAGATGAAACTGTGGGGAAAACTGGTGCAGACTGTGGTAAGAAATCCCAACATGTGATCAAAAGACTGACTCTGAAACATCCAGCTTACAACTCTCCTCTCTCCTTCATCTCCCTTCACACACCTATGCACACCGTCTTTGTGAGACTCAGGCCAGCAATAATGGATCTGGCGGAGTCACAGCAGGAGCTCAATGCGTTAACAGCTTTGTGTTATGTCATGAATGTCTGATTGCCCCGCCACCATCCACCCCCACTCCTAACATTACACCAATGTGCGGTGCCACTGACTTTGAATAAGATATCGCATGTGACCTGAATGAATGGGACAATGTAACTATGCAACAAAGGCGGTGAGAAAGGACAAAGTACTGTAATGGCATCTACACTAACCAGTGTTAAGTGGAAGGTCATGTGCAGAAGAATAATGAGTTGTGTTTAAACGCACCTGCTGTTTTGTTCGTTGTATTGCATATTTGATATTCAGTTCAGAGCAGCCTTTACAAGTCTGGGAATACACATTAAAATGAATTCCTCCACCAAAAAGCTGAAATATATACATTTACAGCCATGGGATCTCTGCTCTGTTATTTTGTATTATTTACAGCAGAGGGTCTATCCTACTGCAATATTCAGAAAATGCAAACTACCACTTTTGCCCCAATGGAAAAGAAAAATCTGGTTCACGCAACTGTGTCCTGATTACATTGTGTTTTCTATATGACAACACAAGCTCTGTGGTTACACAGAGAGCCAAGGCCACCGCCAAGTGAAATTTATTCGCTCTGTGTGTGTACAGTTATCCTTTTAACCTGGATCTGACTGAGGTGAGCTGATCTAATAAAATACATCCTCATCTGCACTTCACATTTATACAGCCATGCATGTTAGGTGTAGAATCCCCCACCTTTCTGAACAAGACAGTCGTGGATTCGCTCTGGTGGAAATTGCAAAACTTAGAGTCACACAATGACCTGAGGCTATACGGGGATGATTAACATGAAGACACCACATTTCAAAATATTGCTTCTCTAGGAAAGTTTAGAGTCATATTTGTGAGCACTGAGTTGCATGAAACTGCGTTATGTATGTGTTGTGAGTTACAGATGACTGTTAGTTATAAGAGCTGAAACCTCAAATTGAGTCAGAGAGAAATATTACTTCAAATGCCATTAAGACACTGACTGAAGCTATCAGCAGTAATGGTGGCTTTTGCTACACTGAGACAAGCGTGAGCACACAGACACGCATAGACAAAGATAAAACACACAATTAAAGCCCACTCTGCCTGAGAACCAAATAGTCTATTTGCTGGCAGAATGAGATGGTGCTAAGTGAAGTGAGTACACTGAGTGCCCAAAGTCGTGCGAGGTGCCTTGCTGTCTTTCCTGCAGTGTCAACTACAGCTCCCAGCTGCGAGCAGCTAAAGCCCTGGAGAAATTAATGGGGGAGAGATGACAGGTGTGGCGCACACAAACATACCAACAGATACACATTTGTGTCTAAAAATGGCAATCGTCTGTAGTAGCTGTTGTGTTTCTTTGACATGTATCATTACACCTCCGACCTCCTTCAACCAACACATCTACATGAACACACACATGGAGATGCAGATGCTTGTGCACACACAGACTGTCACCTACGAGCGCAAGCACTCCAGGTTGCCGGTGGTGGTAATGGTGTTTTGCAGCACCCTGAGGTGTAATGGGCCTAGGCACTGCTCTGTCGGGGCCATTAGCTTGCTGTAGTTCGTATAATTACACAAAATGGGCACTCTGGCAAACAGTGGGTGCTAATGTAGGAGTGGGGCACTGTAGCATGTGGAGGTAAGAGCTGACATAGGATGGCACAGCCAAGTTGTCTTGTAAAAAGGTGGGCTGGTAAAAAGCCCAGTGGATTAATACAGACTGATCATAATGATGTGTGTATGGACACAGCTAATCAACATGCTGATGAACTGATATCACTGGTTTACATCAATGAAGTCACTGCTCCCAGCCAAGAAACACTGACATAAAACCACAGCTTGTCATTTTATATATTGGTTTAGTACAGATAAAATAAGATGTAACATGTTAATTTGTGAACTTTAACATTTCTGGTAGGAGAATTCTGTCACCTTTGGACAGAGCCAGGCCAGCTGTTTCCCTTTATCCCTAGTCTTTATGCTAAGATAATCTAGCTGGTTGCAGATTGGAACTTCATACTTACTGCACAAACATGAGAGTGGTATAAATCTTCTCATCTAACTCTTGGCAAGTAAACAGGCATTTGCCCAAAAATGTCAGAGTATTCATTTAAAAGTCTGCTACTGATTTAATAATACAGTCACATTAAAACAGAGCTAAAAAGGAAGCAAAAAAATATGAATATGTAAATAAATCTGAACAATCTTCTCATTTGACATTCATGTATTTCAAATGTGCTTAATGTGCATTAACTGAATGTCAGTCCAAAACTTCCAAAAGTAAACTAATTCATAAAATCCAGCTATATCCTTGACAAAGGGAAAAAGATAAGGCGACATGTGGGATGTGGGTAGAACCTTTGGTAATTTAAATACTGTGGGAGTGTGAATAAGATTAAAGCATGAGAGAATGGATGATAGATTGGCTGAAAGCTTTCAGTACACACAAAACCACAGGCGTGGGTGTTAATGTTGAGGTTATCATTTGGATACTCCAACCTCTGCTGATACCCTGGTTTTCATTAAAACTAAAACATGAAAGAGTAAATGGATATTCTTCCATGACAAAAACAACTTGGGTCTTTTTGCTTTCCACTGTTCACGCTCATAGTCAGCGGGCTTTAGCCTTGCACCCATTCTGTACCAGTCAACACCAAGCCCAATGACAAGTTCATGACCTTTGGAAAAATGCAGCCAGAAGCAATCTAAGTACTAAAACAGTTGTCTGTGCTTCTTCTGTGTATTGAAGCATTTACAGTGATATTTCACTCTGCTTGACTAGTTTCACTTTTCAGTACATACAGCTTCAAAGTTCAGGAGTAGTCAATATTTAACCATTTGCCCCCTTCTGCATCAGCCATCACCACCAAAATCTGGTAAATACTCTTCTTCTCGCACAGTTTCAAAAATGCAAAACTACCTCAAGATGTATGAGCCAATCCAGTGAAATACATTTATGTTGTATATGTGTACTTGCAGAGTGCCATGTTGTCTACTGCTCCACAAGACTGGCAATATGCACAGATCAATGGGCACTTTACCACGCAGAGACCCTGTGAACTCTAACATACTAAATTCACCAAAAGGAAAATGGAGTCTTAACGGTTTAACTCCAGCCTTCACCCACTGCTGAGTTCAGCGAGGTTAATGCCACCCTAATCAAGAGTTCGCGATCCCTGAAAAAACGCAAGAGCACAAGTGCCTCAGTTCTTGCTTTGACTGCATATAAGAGTATTTAAATTTGAAATTCAATATTTATGTCTCAGTTCACGACCCAGCCCATTCCTCAAATATCCTTTCTTCTCTTTTTCTTAGAAATCTATTCATCCCCCTCTTGCTGCTGCTGCT
Organism: Lates japonicus; assembly: GCA_033238685.1. Classification (NCBI taxonomy): domain Eukaryota; kingdom Metazoa; phylum Chordata; class Actinopteri; family Centropomidae; genus Lates; species Lates japonicus. The sequence goes on from BRZM01000058.1 coordinate 2,999,867, forward strand.
GCGGTCTGTTTATTCCTTACAAGTGGGTCGATATTGCTGTTTATTTGGCATTTTTGTGTCTTAACTGAGTTGAAAAGGAGGAGGGGGCATGCAGTTGAGTTTATGGGCTGACAGAGCAACTCCTGTTATTCTGTTATCTTAGGGCAAAAAACCCATAAGACTCTGACTCTTCCTATCTCTATTTTCCTCTCTCTTGCGCCAGTGATAATGTCGGTAATGACACTCAGACGGTGAGCTAATCACCTCACACACGATTGTTTTGAGCTGATAAATGCTTTTTCAGAGACTCCTGGCAATGGCAGACACATTCTGGGGTGCACTGATCAACAGAACAACACCACCATTCAGTTGTGCTAATATACAACTGCGTTTGTGCACATATTTTACAGCACAAACACATACACACACGCAGGCGCACGCACTCACTTACTTGTTGTCTACCCAATGCCACACCATGACTGATCACTACCGACTCTCCAAGCAGCTTTGGTCATCAAAATCGTACAGCGCAATAATTCAACGTACAAGCCCACGCAAGTTAGCTTTAAAGCGAACTTTAGCTGTCAGTGATGGAGAACATGTAGGAGGAAGGAGAGCAGTGAAAGAGGGATGTCACAGAATAAAAGGCAGGATGGGGTGGAGGGTTACATAATTACTTCCATCATATTAACTCCTCTGTTTTCCTCTCTTTTTTTCTCCTCTTCTCCTCTTGTTTTGGTACAAATAGATTCCTATGCCACGTCCGGGCACGGCACTCAATCAATGGGGTGATTATTAAAAGTTGTTTACTGGGGGTGGCCTTGTCTCACTTTCAGCACTATTGACTACAGTGCCATCCATCAGAGGAGCTGCAAACCCCTGAGAGGGTCTGCTCGATACAAGCCAAGTTTGGGAATAAAGTTCTGACAGGGTGGGGGTGAGGAGATGAGGAGGTCTTGTCTTGATAAATGGGTTAAAAGTATGGAATTAATCAGAGGAGGAACCCTGCTCTTAGCTGGAAATTGCAAGGTGGTGAGCCTAATGAGGACTTGCTACTGCTCATGCATACATTGAAAAAAGGAAAACAAACCAAAAATGCACATATGCGCATTGAATGAGCTTATCAGAGCCACCACATATATGGACATGATACAGAAATACAAATTAGCAACCATTTCACTATAAATATTTCACTCTAAGAAAATGTCTTTTCAGCTGCAAATGACACTATTACCAGATTATTAGGAACAGCTCTGTAAGCATCTTTGTGAAGCTTTTTTTTTGTTGACACTGAGTTAGAGAGGTGTTTATCCAACTCTGTGGTCAGTTTTTAAAGCCTTTGTACATGGTGGCATTGGTGGCTCATTTCTACAGATGATAAATATATTTTCACATCAAAAATAACAGAAAAAGGGACGGTGCATGCAAAAGTCACTGCAGTAAAAACAGGGAAAATTTCTTTTTTCCAGCAGAGGGCCCTATGGATTACATTGTTTACAATACTCTGCAGCATTTGTGCTGGCAGAGTCAAACATCTAGAGTGACCAGATGTCCCGATTAAATAGTGAGAGTTCCAATTTTTGAGCATTTGTCCTGGCGTTCTGACAGGGACTCACTTTGTTCTGATAATTAGACTGAATGGATTTGAGTTTTGTTTTTCCAAAAATAAACTTTTAAAAGGGATCTTCGTGAAGTGTTTCACCAAGGAAAATAATGGCGTAAATTAACACTGTAAATGGAGGGGGGGGCTATGTTTTTTTCTTGTTAGTATAAATTACAGTCGTAGGAAAAGCACAATTATCAGAACATAGCAAAGTCACAAACTGGTCATCAGTGTTATGAATGAAAAAACCCTCTTCATTGGTGTAATGGAGAACACTGGCGGTGAATAGAAACAGATTTATCTATAGGCAGACTGGAGTTCAGATGCTGGCAAACAATTAAATGGGTATTTATTCTATTTGCATCACATTGATGTGTTTTCCTATTAGCATAATCCTGAAAATAAGTTAATTGCTCGTGTCACCATACACCGTGCTGAGACATGCCACAACATTACTGATTTTCTCCCACGGCTAAACTCAACACAGAGTTGCACCTCCTTAATTGTCTACATATATATATATATATATATATATATATATATATATGTATATATATATAATTCTTGTCTTATTTGCAAGTAATGCTATCAGCTTTAAAGCCAGTGTTACTTGGGATGTGTTATGTTGCATGTGCAGATGCTGCAATTGCTAACTCATTCGACCCACACACACACACAAACCATGCAACTGTATATATGCATAATCACTGTGTAATGGCAAACTAACATTTTGCGAGAAAGTGGAGCTGAAAACTCTCCTAGCCAGAATTTAGAACTTTTCATCTTCTCTACAATATAAAATTAATCCTTAACAAAGTTGTGTTCCCAGTCACGGTGATTGAAATAGTGCTGACATTTCCAGAACCCTCTGGTTCCTCTGGACTGCCTTCCTTTCCTTTATTGCTAAGGCTGCCTAACCTAAGGCGCTCTCTGCACGTAACTGATCTGAGGACAGACTCTGACATTTGCAAAGGTCCATAGTTTTTCACACACCATTAATTAAGATGAAAACAAATCTTTGTCTCCCTCTTTCACTCTTCCTCCTTTCACTTTTCTTCCCTCAATAAAGCTCACCTGCACGTCTTTGGGGAAAACAAAACAAAGTGACAGTGTGATTCCGTTTACACAGAACTAATAACTTTGCATTCACATAAACACTCGGCTTCACATTAATAATCACGATGGAGTTACTTAGGATGGAGGCTATTCCACAGCACTTAGGAATTAAATCACAAGGAAACAGTATTAAATGGAGACAGTCATGATCAAATCCTGCTCTTACAAATACATGCATTACAAATAATGCTCCTGGTTTTGTTATGCATGGACACAAATGGGAGCATGTCCTTGTGAGTCTGTAGATTAAAGTTCATGCTGCTTTCATTTTACAAAACTGAATCTCAGACAATAGAATCTAATATCCTTGAACATGCTAAATAAAAAAAGTTATGTATTAGAAAATCTGTTAGTTAATGGTTATTTATTAAAATTTTTTCATGTAAATGACAGAGTAGTAAATATGCCTGGTAGAATGTATAAATGAGTATCACAATAATAATACTAATTAATAGGGTAGATCTCATGCATGATTGAGCATCCAGCTGTTTCTTTAATCACCTTGTAACAAATTAAAGGACTGATGTGTAAATACAATATGTGTCTTCATAACTGTTAAGGTGCAAGAGTTAATACCTAAAAATCAGACTAAAAATCTAATTTGCTGAGGGAAAACTGACTTTGTATTCACATTACCAAGAGGACATCATGTTTAGAAAGGTTCTGATGCATAAAGCTGTAAAGAGAAAACATGTCAACACAATTTGTACATGTAAATACACCTGAAGAGATTCAGACACTCAGAGTGCATGTAGAGAATAAAATGCGTCTTTTCAAAACTCTGGATCTAGGTACTGAAAGTCAAGAAAAACTGCAAATTGGAAAATGGCTCAATTGCAAAAGTGGCAATATTTTGCTTCTTTATGGTACATGTTACAAGTTGCCATTTGACCCAAAACCTGACAAGAACCCTCATCTCCCTGAGTTTCTGTCTGCTGGGGTTGTGGTTATTGCTTGGATTCAAAATACCACTGAAAAACACAGTAATTTGCTGCATCTGAACCCTGAGGGGGGTTGTCAAACTCAGACTGGTCCATTGTCAAATTTCCAGGCCCAGGTACAGCGCCACAATCAAGCAGCTCCACATACGTGGGCTTAAAAACCAGAGTGCAGGGGTTTTTCATAGCCATTTAGAGTTAGTTGTGCAATGGCCCTGTTGGTGTCGGCAGGTAGTACAGACTAATGGGGATGGCGCTGACTGTGCTGGCATTTCCTAAAAACAGCAGTGCAAACACATACCTGCATAATATCTCTCTGCTTGCCCATTACTGTGTGTGCTGTGTGCATGATCGAAAGTGAATGTGTGTGACAGGTGATGCATGAATGTGTGAATAAAACGGTGCAGTGTGAGAGAGAATTGTTTATGTGCATGTTTATGTTGTCGTGCCAGGCTTTTTGAGTGACAGAAAGTGTGTTAAAATGTGTGTGTTTGTGCACGCGCCAACTTATCCATGCAACCCAGGCCTGCAGTTAGCAGTAGTGCGCTAGCTCAAGTGGAACGGTGGAAGGCAGATTGCTTGGGGAGTGCCATACTCCTCCTGCTTTTCATTTAGCAGCTTAACCAATCCAATCCTACAACCAGGGGAGGAGATTCACAGTTACTCTCCTTACTATGTTTGATAACAATGCATGAATTATCCTTTTAAATTACTTTCTGCATGCATTTTTTAATTAAAACCGTTAAAGTGAATCAATCATTTGTGTTCCCTCTCAGGACCCCAAGCATGTAACTCACCAGCAGTTTGTCATACACCACTGCTCCTCACGCTCTACATTTTACAGTAAAGGCAATTAGCTCACAATTTTTGCTACAGTGAGTGACTACACTGCAGTGACTGAGCAGATTTAGAGGGTTGTGTGTATTAATTTGACTTAAAAAGAAAAACTTGTTTTTTAACTCCCACATTTGCATTTATGAGTTTGAACCTGAAACTTTTCAATCTAATGTGTCCACAGCTTTGAGAAGTGGTGAAATATATGAAGTATTATGATTTCAAAGCAGGATGTAAGTTGTTATTCAAATAATAATGTTAATTTATTTCTGGGGTAAACAGGTTCCCAACGCAGCAAAATGCAAATCAATCAAAGCAACAATTTATAGCCACAAAACAAAACAACAAGCTGTTAATGTTGCTGTGCTAACTAGCTGCTACAAGCCTAGTTAGCCTCCAGGCCTGGAGAAATTGGAGTTGTAATTCTGTGTAATAATGAGAAGATTGATGAGAACAGGTTGGAAGCTTTTATTATATACTGCTGAGAGCATGTGTTGTTTGTGTGCATGCATGTTCTAGGCTGAAAAGGCCAGACTGATTTCTGTAAACCCTTTTTTTAAAAAAAACAACAACCTTGCATTAAAATGCATGTGATTAATTGTCTTTTTTACTTGTCCATTAACATTTTACTATTTTTGACAGTTTCAGGGCTCTATACTATCATATTTCCTGTGTAAATTCTGAGGCCATGACTGGTTTGTTAATGTAAGGCCTGCAAAAATTAGGCAAGCAGTGATAAATTACATTACTAACTCTATTTTTTAAGGGTGCAAACAACAATTATCTTCATGTTTGATTAATCTGAATTGTTTTCTTTATAAAATATAGTGAATGATGCCTACTATAATTTCATACATGTCAACTTCATGGTGGTGCAAGAGGACAAGTTAGAGGATCACCAAAGTCAGTATGATTGATTTCATGGTAATGCATGGAACAGTCACTGAGATACTGCAGTCTTCAGTTTGGACCAAAGTGGTGGACTGACTGACCCGTACACATCCTCATCCCTGGAAGCCCACTGCTGATGAGGTCAGTGATGAAGTGACACACGGAGGGAAAAAGGGAGGGAAGAAAGAGCAGGAATAAGTAACAGAGATACACGGTGAAAAGAAGAAAGAAAGCAACAGAACAAAACGAAGCGTGAAACAGAGAAATAAAGAACGGCAAAAACAAAGGGGCTGGGAATTAGCAACATGAAACAGACCGACAGAGCCACAGACAGAAAGAGAAAGAAAGGCAGACATGAGAGGGGAGGGATGCCGTGAGGGTTGCTGGGTAAAGCATGTGGAGATAAGAGCTGTTCAACGGGCCCTTAAGAACCTGGCAGGCCCACGTTTGAACTCTGAGGCTCAGTGGATCAGAGGCAGAAATCTCTTGGAATTAAACCACTAAAGCTGAGAAGAGAAGAAATCTTTACTTTTCTCTTTCCCCACTGTCACTTATCCGCATCAGAAAAATACTTAGTAAATTGTATTATATTTACTAGATCAGTTTGAGAAAATAAGAATTTTTCTCTGAAAGCCACAGCAGACTGTAACTGCAGACAAATGTGTAAAAGCACGTTCATTTTATTTTTAAGAACTGCAAATATGTTTATTTGTAAGCTCAAATTAAAGTAACATTTAGAAAGTCTTACTGGAATTTCAGCACGAATGCATACTTTCAATCTGAATATATATAAATATCTATGGATCCAGATAAACTGAGCCAGACGACACACACACACACACACACACACACACACATCTGTGTTCCATTAAGAGCCCTTAACAGACTTTAATGAAGACATAAACAAATAATAAGCGTGAGAAACTCATTGCTGTATACTGGGCCAAGAAATGCCAGGATGACATTTAGCTGTGTCTCTTCTTAATGGCCTGTGCTATGTACCTGTGTACTACTGTGTGCATGTGTGCTGTGTGTGTGTGTGTGTGTGTGTGTGTCTTTGGATGACAGGTTCTTTAGGGGGACATGTGTGGCATCCCACTTTCTTTATGCTAGATGACATTAATACTGAGAATACTTACATTATATTGAACTTAATAAGACAGAGCAGACATAGATGAAGTGTTGGTTCCATTAGCAAGAAATAGCATTGACAGAAGTTTAAACAGGAAGTTAAGGAAACATGGAGCAGTTACTAAAATGTGATAAAATATAAAAGGAGAATTAGGAAGAAAAAGCCTGCCTCTAACATAAGCCTGTTATTTTAAATGATATAGTTCTTCCTGCAAGTC
>BRZM01000058.1:3006676-3084234 GCA_033238685.1 Lates japonicus
AACCTCCATACTCATTTTGTGTGTAACAATGAGCCATAACTCTGCAGATTAACAAAACTGCCTTTCTGCTGTGATAGTTGAAATTCCCTCAGAAGGAAGGAAGGATAAACAGATGTCGCGGATGGAATAGATTTAGCTGAGAGATAAAGTTCTAAAAATAAAAATTAGTCTTCTTACAGCATTGTTCTCGTGTTTGGGCTTTCTGAACAGATCGATCCTCTCTATGCCTTTTTAGCAATACATCGCCTGTTGTTGGGTTTTTCCCTCGCCGCACCACCTCCCTCGTTAAAACAATTTTCAGAATTTCCCAACTGAGAGGGTGTGCGTGTGTGTGTGTGTGTATGTGTGTGTGAGAGAGAGAGAGAGAGAGAGTGAGGGAGAGAGGGAAAGTGAGAGCACAGGAAAAAAAAGAGGGGTGTTCTGAACAGCGAAGCCTTCTTGTGATGTGAGTTATAAACTGGCGGGTGATTGGCTTGGTGGTCTCTTGCAGCTCCAATCCAGACAACTAGAGCAAGCAAGCACACACACACACACACTCTCAGAAACACAGATGAGTGAGTATATGAGTGGCATACGAGAGCATAATGTTTATCAGTCCCCAAAGATTTGCACAGTTTTAATTTCCTTTCTTCTATGAGTTTCTGTGTGCATGTGTGTGTGTGTGTGTCTTTGTGGTTGAGGGCAGCGGTCCCCCTCTTGCTCAATCAGCCCTCCATCTATCCTGTGCTCTCACAATCTATCACCTCCTTCAGTATCATTCAGTCTCATCTGTCACACACTCGTCCCTCACTTTCTCATTAATATGACTGGGAAGAGTATTTCACAAATTAGAAAGTGAGTTATCTTTATCAAAAACAACTTCTGTTAACTCTCACGATCATCGCAGTTCTTTTGAATTACTACCAATCATTTCCATTGAGATCCACCATTATATTGACTAGCTCTGTGGAATGGTAATAATGACAGTATATATGAGGTTCCACTCTGTTCTGACAGCCCTGAAAAGTGGCAGAAACAAGAAAAATGCTAGGAAGAGAAAAATAATGTAACTAGTTTAGCACAGCTCAATCACTTGTATGATAAAGTAGAGTGTAATGGCAAATCAAAACACAATCAAGGAATCATTGAATAGTGGAATTTATAACTTTAATTAAAGTTAATTATTTTTAATCATTATTTCTTATAGATACCATTTAAAGCAAACATCTTTGTCGTTAGGTGGGTACATGACCAGCGGGGAACACTGTGCACTGATTAAAAATGAGTTAAAAATGTTTTAAAGCTCACTGTTTGGCTGATTAGTTGACTGACAGAAAATAAAGCATCAGTGGCATCTGATCTGAAAGCGTTTGATAATCCATTCATCATTTACATCAAATATGACACAGAATGTTTAATCATCAAATGTAAGTTGAGCTTTGCTGGAAACTGAGGATAGGAAGGTCAATCTGGTCATGTCTCTGTTAACTATAGACTAGACCAGAAACAGTTAAAAGCAAGCTTTAAAATTGAAGACAGAAAGCCCAGGTCCCACTGGTTGCCAAAAAAAGATTCTTATGGCACCACAATGTACCATTCTCCGCAATAATTGCTGGCGGTGTATTTTTGGACTTTGGAGGAAGCTGATCAGTCCGGATTCTCCATGCCTCCGTCTTTATACTAAGCGCTAAGCTACGTGCCTCTAACCGGTTATTGTGCATAACATGGTATCAAACTTCATCTATCTGAATAGCACATTTCTCCTTTAAATGCTGTCTAACAGCAAACTATGAAAAATAATCAACAGATGAATTGATGATGCGCGGTAACTGGTGGTTATAGACCTATTCATTGAACTTTTTGAGACTGCATTGTGAAAAATTCAGCCTTTTGTGAATGAAATTCGTACAGCCTGAAACTGCTTTCTCTCTGTCCCACCACCCTTCGCTCTCTTTCCATTTTCTAACAAACCATTTCCTCTCTCTTCTGATGCTGTATCCTGCCTCCTGTCTCACCATCCACCTGACGCCGGCTCCAGCTCAAGGCCTTCGTCGTGGTTTACTCATCGGTTGCCACTGGAGTCAAGGTGACTCCGTCAAACTGTCTCTCCTCACCTCTATTGTGCCTGAATCCTCCTCCCCTCTTGTGTCAGAGCAGCCATATTGGCTGAGACAGGCAAGACTCTGACTGACAAGCGCTGCTGATCAAAGTGGGAAGAAGAGGGGAAAGGTTAGGGGTGGGAGGGCAGCAGGGAGAAAAGTGTGGGGTACAGGAGAGGTCGATAGGGAAGGGCCTTAAGACGGATGGGGTAGGAGGCTAAAGGTGGAACAAAGGAGAGGAAGGGTATGGAATACAGAGTGAGACGGAGTACAGCGGTGTCAGGCGTCTTTCGCTGCTGCGTTGGCTGTGGCCGATCCTCATCCCTCAAAACAATCGGCCCTCATGTGGGATAACTGACTCAGACAAGGTGAAAGGTGATGGTGCTGCAGGGGTGATGTGGATAATCAAACAGCAATTTAAACTGATGTAATTACAGATGGGAATATAGTGTACCATTAGCACCAGAGTGGTTTAAAGCTCTTTTCTGTATATGTGTATAGACATTACTGTGGTAGGAATTGGCGATTACTGCTACAAACTGTATGAGTATTCCTGCGTGTAATTCATCAAGTGCTGAGACAGTGCAAACGACATTGGTGTGTGACTGTAATTTAAACACTACATGGCAAGGATGGGACTTTCTGAATTGTAATTACAATGTAAAATCTCACAGAGAACAAGACTGATGACAAGAATCAGATCATGATGCAGCTCATTTAAAAGGGAAAGCAGGAGGTTTATTATAGAGGGTAAAAATGGCTCTAAATACACCAAGATCTTCTAGATATTGGTAGACTGTGTACAACAAACTACCCAACTGCAAGCGAAGAACTGCTGGACAGGCTGACTTGCTACTGAACCAGCAGTGAATCATTGTTGCTGGTAAGATTCATGGAGGTACAATGGCATCACCAATCAAGAAACAGCTCAACCCAACTAATTTTTTCATCATCGCTGCAAATTTGACTGTTTTGCTGAAAGTGGATAAAATATATACTGAAACTACACCATGTTTACATCCATGTTGTTTCTGCTGATATAAGAGTGCACAGTCTGACCCTTGAGCCTGTGTGGTGTTTGTACATGTTAATTTTTAGTTGACAGTTGTTGATTTACATCTGTTGTTTTTCAACTATTTAATGTTTTGCACTTTTGCACTGACTCTGAACCTGAATTAGAATAAAAGCAATTCACAGGCGTCTGTAATGTGTGGATGGGCGCACACATACAGTGCATGACAGTGAGAATACAAGTATGTGAGTGAGTGAGAAGAAACATACAGAAATGAGAAAATTAGACACATTTATTGCAATCCAGTACATTAGCTGTGTGATAAATGTCACCTATGTTCATTTCATGCAGAGACTGTGTCAGAGAGACAGACGATGAGAGAAAAAGAAAGCACAATTTGATGCTTGTGCGAGTGGGAGTGTGACAGAGGACCAGAGAGGGGAATTTTATGTGCGAGTGTGTGCATTTCTGGAAGACGGTAAGACTCTGTGTGTGTGTGTGTGGTCAGGGTCCTGTCTACAGAGGCCTGTCTTATTGTTTGAAGTGACCATGGGTTCAACCATTACTATAGATGGAAGACAGAGTGGCAGAAGAAGTGAGGAGGGCCACTTCCCTCTGGGTTGGTAACACAATCTCTTTTTTATTCAGCTGGCAGGTAAGTGTTTTATTGATATTCATGTATGTAACCCTTGTACAGTCTTATCATTGACTTTGGCACAACTCTGTGAGTTAGCTACAAGATATGAAGGTCGGAATGAAGCACTGAGTTTAGAAAGGTTACTTCTCCTTGGATTTTGCTTCAGAGAAAGAGCTGAAAAAAGACAACAATTTATATATACCCTGCTATCTTGGCAAGGATTTATAATCTTTTATCAACGCCCAAAAGAACTATCTTTTAATCTCATTCTATTTCCTTCATTGCCTTTTACTTTATTTCATTTATTTGAGACATACAGTTCACATTAAAATATGAACAATAATTTGCTGGAATCAGCCAATTGCCAATACTCATTATATAAGGCATAAAAAAACAGAGCATGTAAAAAATATGCCTTAGAAAGTTTAATGAAAGGAAAATGATAATTAAAAAAATAGAAAACATTAGACTTAGGTGAGATGATGACATATTGAGGTTTACATCTGTTTTCAAAAACTTTAAACAAACTTTCAATGATTTCAAAGACCTGTTGAAATCCCCTTACGTAAAAGTACTAACGCAACAAAGTAAATATTCTCCATTACAAGTAAAAAAGTATTATCAGAAAAATGTATTTAACTATCAAAAGTAAAATGAAATCCTTCCTGTGATGGCTATATTATAATGTATGAGTATATTAGATTATTCATGCTAAAATAAACAGAATTTCACTACTGTAACTAGGTGAGGTGGAGATGGTTTAAACTACTTAATGTACTGTACTATTGGGTAGTTTAGCCCAGAAAAGCAACCATCTACTATAGATGTCAAATAAAGTACTACAGCTACAACTAATAATTATTTTCATTATCAATAAATGTCCCAATTATTTTGTGAATTAATCTGGATGTTTTGTCAAGTACCATAATAGTTGCCTATCAATTTTCTGTTGCCCAAACAATTAGTTAACCATTTAAGCTCTAAAAAGTACAATATTTCACTATGAAATGTAGTACAGTAAATATATAAAGTACAGTACCTGGGAATATGTTCTTAGTTACTTTCCACCACTGACTAAGGTAAGAGCAGTCTGTGTTTGTGCTCTTTCTTATCTTATCTTCTGACTTTTGTTGCAGTAAATTACAAACTTTCCCGTCTGGAATTAACACATATGATCACATCTCTACACAGTGGTTAAAAACATGCTCACTAACAACACTAAACAGCTCCCTGCTTGGGAAATTCAACCATCCGCATGGAAAAAGAACCATGTTTTAGAACCTGAAAATGTCACGGTATCCCTTTAACAGCCATGCTAATGCTGCCACACTGAGCTACTTGCTAATTTCATGCTCCACGCAACAGGGATAATTTGGTCCCTGTCTGTCTGTCCGTCTGTCTGTCTGACTGCAGGGGAGGAAAGTTGTGTGTGTGTGTGTGTTTCACTATGAATCATTCCTCTTTTCTGTCTGTGCCCCCCCCCCCTTCCTTTTCTTGAGATAGCAACAAATAGCGGAAAAGTACAAAAGAGAAAAAAAGGGGAGAACTAGACTGAGGGCAAAATAGACCAAAAAAAACAGACAAATAAAGGAGAGACTGTAGGTAGAAAGACAGAGAGAAGATGACAGAGATAGAGAGAAAGACAGAGCAAGAGCTGCCTTGTGCTGGATCAGGCTACTGAACAGATGGCCACACCGCAGAGAGAAGACCACAGCGGAGACATTACAACACTCAGGTTAAAATCTCCCCTGAAACACACACACACAAGCACAGGCTCTGTGGCAAAGGGCAAGGTCTTTCTGTTCATTTGTGAGAGACCCAAACACTCACTGTGCGTTAAGGACATTAGTCAAAAAGCTGAATTAGTCTAGTTTGGAAATCTAGGTTGTTTGGACATCAATAAATAATGCATTACTGGTCGTGTTGAAAGGAATCCAAACCAAATCATCAACAAAACAGAAACATCCTTGCCTCAAACAGAAGGTTGGTAAAGCGTGTTCAAGGCTCAAATCAACACAGGAAAACACAATGACAAGTAAAGGAACACATGCTTACAAAACACCCTACAAAACACCCTCTAAGCATTGTTACTTCTTAGGGGCAGTGTGGATGCTACAGTGAGTCACTATCGAAAAGTGCTAACCTCAGTAGAAGAGGTGATAGAAATAGAAGCAAAACATTGCCGTTCCTTTCTACTGGTGGAGGCAGCTCTTAGCAAGTTGAGGGGTGAAGTTTGATACTGAGCTTACATTTTGTTTAGACTGGTTTAGACAAGTTAACAGCTGTTAATGCTAATGTTGGCTATTAGCAATGGCAAAACTTACAAATAGCTCCTTTAAGGGCAAGTATGGAGGAGAAGAGTAACACATAAGGATATGGAGGTAAAGGAAGGATAGAGGAATAAATCTTGGATGAGTTCAGAAGACAGATGACAAGTAGAGAGGAGTGTGGAAGAACAGCCATACAGTTGAAGAGAGAAAAGTTTTAAAAAAGGACAATACAGAAGAGAGCAGAGTAGAACTGGCAAGAACAGCCTTGTGTCTTGCTGTCAGCTCCACTGAAAGTTTCATGAGTGGAAATGGCCTAATTCCCCTACCAGGGTAGGGCTAGAGGTGAGGGACTGCGACAGAGCCTGCCAAAAAAGGTGTACGTGCGTGTTTGTGTGTTGTCTGGAAGGATGTGTGGGGCGTGTGCATGCATCTGTGTGGAGGCTGCAATCCAAACGACACTGTAAAACATCAAATATTTAGAGGATAGATTACAAGTACAATGTGTAGTTGGGCTGCTGTCAAGTCACGACAAAGCAACAACACCTTTTAATCATTCATTCCTTGTTTCTTTTTTAGACTTGAGGTGGATGGTGAGTGTGTAATTTATGATGTTATCCTTTCACATTGTTAAAAGCCCAGTATATTGACATGGTTAAAGTTATGTCGATATACTCCATCCACCCATCCAAACCCACTTATTTTGTTTCAGGGTCACAGGGTCATTGTGACAGGAAACCCACAAAAGAACATGCATACTTTACAAGACCTGTTGGGTTCAAAACAAAAAGGCCTTCTTGCATTTAAGACAGCCATCATGCTGCACTGAGTTAATGCCCTGTATGTTATTATTAGTGAGTTCAAACATGAAATGTTGAAGTAAGCAAGTATTCTGAAAGCAGAGCACGTGATCACACATGACAGGTACCCTGACAGCGGGCTAAACAAGGACTACCTTCCCTCACAACCACATCCCCCAGCTCCTCCTTGGGAAGCCTGAGGCGATTCCATTTCCACAGGGATGCGTCCCGGAGGCATCTGAGTCAGATGTCCCAACAACCTCAACTGATTCTGTTCAATGTGAAGGAGCAGCAGTTCCAGATTTTTGAGCTCCTCAGCCTATTTCTAAGGGTGAGTATTTGGTTTGGGATGAATACTGTAAGTTTGAAATTTTCAAAAATCATTTGGGCGTGAGGGTAGAAACAAGTGAGAATACCAGATCTCGGTGGCTCGCTCCTCATCTCTGCTTCAGGCTAGCAGCTGCAGGCTATACTGACCACTACTAGTATTTTCCTGAAATGTTCTAACCAAACTGTTTGTGATGAACTCTGGGTAATGCAAGTGTCTGGTTTTGATACGGAGGGAGAATGTATGGAATAAATCTCTGATTCTGCTGCATTGATTTTGATACCTTTTTCTCCAAACATGTCCTGTGTGAGTCTATAAATCAGCAAAATTATTCAAAATGTAATGAATACAACTTAAACCGAGGCTGCCCTGTGGCATTAACGCATCCATCAATGTACCCACTGTTCTGACATCAAGGTGTAAATTATGTTCTGGAAATGAGACATGAATTGTGACTAAATGTCAGGACAAGGTATTATGCATTTTTCTTTGGGACACAAGTAGTTTATGATGCTGTAAATCCATTTTGAAAGCAGGACTTTCTGTTCCCTTGATATATTTCTTGATGTCTCTCTGACTGGGTTTTGCTCATTGGATTCTTTCTGCTTTATTTCTGTTCTTCTTTTACTCAGATGATGATTAGATTGGTTGCTGGGCTTTTAACTGATGACGCATGATGAAAAATAACAGCTTGTTACTATGGACACCATGCAGACATCGCATATAATAGAGACTATTCTACTGTAGAGTCAGGTACAGAGCATCACTGGGTCAGCTAGTATATCTTAATAACCATAAACTTGTGTTCAAATTGTGTTCAATTATGTATAATTTACTATACCAGGATAATCCAGAGTATTGTCAAGGTCATCAGCTTCAACTCCAATGTAATTATCTTCATGCATTTCCAAGCACATAAACAAAAAGTTTCCTCACATGTCCAATTTTTACCCTTCCCCCAATCCCTGACTTAAAGGTGCTATAGGTAAGTTTTTGCTGTCACATAGCCAACATTAGCATTAACAGCTGTTTACTTACCAAGAGCACCAGTCATTGTCGTGTTTACAAGACCAAAAGTTAGAATATACCCTCTGAGCAGTGCTACTTCTTCATTCTCTCATGGCTGGATTGAGGGCAGACTAACGCTACAGTGACTAGCAAAGCACTATCACAAAGTGTTATTACAAGACAGGCCTTGGCTAGCTGGTTAGCATGCTAACTTCAGTGGAAGAGAAGAAGCAAAAGAAATAAGCCACACAAGAGTTACCATTGCCGTTGCTTTCCACCTCTGGAGACAGCTGTTGGCGAGTAAGGGAATATGGCTATGTAGTAATAGCAAAAACGTACATATAGCACCTTTAATCCATCCATCAACCCACTCATCAAGACTAACTTAAATAACTAGTAATCCCTCAAAGGAACTGTGTCAGACAACCTACCAAGGTGTTAAGCAGTAAAGACGTACACTGTACTTTACTCTCTGTAACATAAAAACACCTGCAAGACATTCTTATCAGGCTCTACAACTCTAGATATGTTCATCTCTCCTGCCAGCTGGCTATGGTTCAGACAATAATACACAGGAAAGAACTTCCTAAAAGGGAGAGCACAAGAGTTTGTTGTAATGATTTAGCATCAGTCCATTACTTGAATAAAATTCAATAGCTATCAGTAATTATAATGGATAGCTGACCAGTAGGTTGGTTTATGAAAACATAGTGCTGCTGTCGGGTCAACCTAAGTGTTTTTTCTGAGAAAAATTGGTCTCTCTGGCTTCCTATCCACTGATGCCCACATAAGTCATGGGAGTGGAAAGACTCCACTTAAACTGGAGGACTTTGAGTGTTCAGGACTTGTTTTTCCACGTTCACGAGCACTGCACTGTAGCTGACCCAGCACTTTTATGTCACTGAGAAGAAGAGAATTTTTACAGGCAGGGACAATTTAGTAAGACTGAAGTCATATAAATCTTTAGAAGCTAAAATTGTCGGATTTAATACTGACAGCTCTCACTTTGGGTGCTCATATTAGTTAGCATAATTATAATGTAGCAATCAAAAAATGATTTTCATAACCACAGCGTTTCAATTCAACTAAATTAAGAAAAAATAAACAAAAAATCCATCCTCGCTGTTACTTTGCTTTTACCTGTCAGTTGCCATCTATCTCATACTGCCCACAGTTCATTCAGGGTTCATAAAGATTTGAACAGGAGTCATTTGATATTTATTCATTGAAGCTAGGGCTTGCTGAATGCTGTGGACTAAGCACTTCAGCTATAAACTTCAATAGGTTGTTATTTCATTTTTTAAAAATGTATAAAATCTCTCCACAGTTCTACTTTTGCTGGCTACTGTCATTCCTTTCTCCTTTCTCTTTTTTTTTCCAACACTCCACTTTACTCCTTCACCTCTTACACTTCTAAATGCGCCTCCTCTCTCCTATCTATCAACTAATCCCGCCCCATTGTCCTTTTGATTTCCCAGGGAACTTAACTGCAACCACAGTGGTCACATATTATTTGAACTATTTGAGCAGCATCAGTCAGCTTCAACTATGAGTTTTGCCAATGTCCTAACTTTCACACATGACTTCAGACTTTTGTGTGCAAACATGGAGGCTCTAATCCTCCAGTCCGGTGCCATTAAACTGTTGTAAAAGAGTGCAACAAAATTACATTATTAAAGAAGCACCAGTCAAACTTCAAATAGTGAAAAACAATGTGGAAAACATAACAGAAATATGGCATTTCAGTTTGTTTCGTATATTAATTTGAGGAAGGTTACAGTCTGCTCATCGCTCCATGCCATTATATTTTCTCTCCACAGTGAAGCCAAACCTTCAGTGAATAGTGAAAAGTTAGATGTTTCATGAGTAATTCGCTAAGTCTGTTTCCATCATACTGTGTCACATTAAGTTTTTAGCAACCTACAACCTCAGCCAAGCAAATTTTTTTTTTGTGATCCTTTGAGATTATTAAAAAATTTCTACATTTCCACTCAGATTTTTTTAATGCATAAATTTAAAATGTGCATAATAAGCAGAAAAGATAAATACATATGTTTGTGCACCTGGCACAGCTGAAAGTTCATTTTAAACCCTACCTTAACTCTCCATTTATCTTCTCTCTGTTCTCCTCATCTAATCAAACACTGTGATGTGACCACGTCTTACACTCTCAACCTCTGCATCAGCCGGAAACTCCATTATATGTACTCAGATCAAGCCCTAGACTGCCCACACATGTCCCAGCATATACACACACCCCGCTGAATCAATAGCAGACATTAGGTGTTATTGACAATGCCAGCCAAGTTTAACAATCTGGCATAACTGTAGGTGCTGCCTATTAAGCTGTGTGTAAATGTGAAAGGGCAGCAGAATGAACAGGTCCAGATGTGTTTGAATGGGATTAAGATTCTGCTCTTGCTCTGTCTCTCATTTACACATCTAGGTCAACACAGTAATAGGCTTTACTCTGACATACATATGCACACATACAAAAGAATACAGAAGCCACAAAATGAAAATTAAACCATAAGTTAAAACAGCTAAAACTTCCGTTCCATGCATGAAAGAGGGATGCTGACATCTTTGTTTCATTTCTGAATTAACTTAATCCTTCACAATCCCTCACCCGCAAATCTTCTCCAGAAATGTTTCCTTCTTTGCAACCTTTTGTCCATTCCCTGTACTACCACTATAAATCAGCAGAGCACTCTCTCTCTCTCCGTATGTGATGTGCTAACACCGAAAAAATCTCATGCTGTTCAACTAACGATTTAAGTGTAAAATGATCAGGAGCATAGCTGTGTGATTGGGCCGAGCAGCACAGTTAGGCTGTATCACAAGCTCTGTATAATTAAGGATATCATAGAGAGAGCTGCCATGTTTGAGTACGTTTAGAAAAAATATCTTTATTATGTTGCATCGTGCCATTGGGTGGGCTGGGATATAGTGGTAGGAATTACAAAAGCACCACTTCTGAGGCAATCATAGATGTCATTATCAGAGAATATCCCCATTTCTGAAATCTCACACAGAGCCAGGTAGAAATGGACACATAACAAAAAGCCCAATAACAGTAGCTTAGTAGCTTTGTTGTGTGTGTGCCTATGTGTGTGTGTTTGTACCTGGTAGGTGTCCCACAGTCTGATCGTGCAGCGTAGTGGCAGCTCCCTCATCAGGAGGTTGTTCATCCAGCGGAAGGCAAACTGCAAGTACTCCACCTCGTACTGCTGCATGTGGCGGTGTACAGACTCTGCCAAAAATAATAATAATAATAATAATAATCAACATTATTAAAATACACAACAGTAACACACACGCACTCACATTAGGGTTCTACTGCTTGCCCCTATCTTTTTGTAACAAGAAAATGGTAGAGATGCAGAAGTCTACGAGGGAAAAAACTGACTATAATAAAGGTGACAGTGAGTAGACAGATTCCTTCATAAGTCATCTCTGTTAATAACTGCTGCAGTCAGTCACACACACACACACACACACACATAATAGAGATGTAATTACAGAGCTATCAGAATTGTCTGAGAAAAGCTACACACCAAACTGAGATGAGAAAAGCGAGTGCATTCATCATTAAATAAAGCTTCAAAGCAATTGCATGTCAGTCCAGTGAGGAATGGAGGATATATACTGCAGGTCAATGGCATTCAGAGGTGAGGATAGACAGCATGTTTATGTGATGAACTGTGTGTATTTTTATTATTTCTTTGACACTGCAGTTTCCAGTGGGAGCTGATTAAAACTGTATTGTCCAACTGTATAAAAGTCAGTCTGTACAAAACCTCTTCACACCCATGTTTTTTTAAACTAATTATTTATTTTTCTTGTGTAGAGGAAGTAGAGAGATAGTAATCTTATACAAAGCACCTGAGTTTGATTTTTTACCTCCATCTCAGTATTAATTACAGTCGCAAATACCTATAGTTATTTGGCATTCTCCTTGGTCCTCTCTGTCAAAACACGCACATATTTTAAAATATATCCCTTTAGTGTTTTTCTATGAGGCATGCTGCATTTCCTGTTAAGCCTCATTTGCTCTGAAACAATAGTTACACGATTTTCTAATGACATGACAAAATTCAATAATTTGGCAATGGGAGGTGCTTTTTTACGCCAAGCTAGTCTGCCAGGAAACACACACCATGATATCTCCCAGTAGTTAAGTGTCACATCCATGAAACTTACTCCACTTGTCCTATACTTAATAGTATTTGATGCTGAAACCAAGAGAAGCAGCTCCTACTTCTCCAGTGTGAACACTGATCCCTTCACTCCTGCTGCATCAACAAGTGGCCTTACTGGTAAAGCAGAAGAGAAGCTGTTGGACTAATCCTGTGATAGGATATTAAAGGCCCAATTCCAGCATTCACACAGACTTTTCACCTTCAGTTTCACATTAGTATCACTGAACTCACTGCGAATACTGCTCCCCTTTCCCACCACTTACCACTGTGAGTCATCATTCTCCACTTTAACTGCAATGAAGAGTGAGTACAGGGCTTGTTTGCATGTGGAGAATGATCTTAGAGTCTGCCTGCCATCCATCACTCCAAGTATGGTGAAACTGTGTAGTGAGAGACAGGCTCACCCATCTTATTAATCAAGGTGAGTGCTTCAAGCAGCTTTTAGCTTAACAAATTCCAATCAAAATTTTCTGAGGTAATAGGCTTAATTATGGTGATGTGTTGTGTAACACTGCTATGATAACTTCTGTTATGATTTGTTTCTGCCAGTGATTTGAATAAAGAGCAATTCATTATTTTAAAGTTGAAGCACTTACTGAAAGTCAGCTTCAGTGATTTTAAGTGTCTAGGTTTATTAGGAGAATGCCAGTCTTACTACTGTCAAGTTGAGTTCAAATGCAATTTGGATAAAATGTAAAGTATATTGGTGGTATTAACTCCATAGTTCCAATAACATCTAAAAGTATATGCTTAATCAGTATTAAAAACAAGTCAAGTAATTTAGCCCTTTGCAAAAATGGATGACAGAGCCTGCACTTTCATAAAATCTGTTGTTCTATCCCAATTGTTGTCGACCACAAAGCACAAGCAAAACAATGTTTTTGCGGTTACATGTTTTAAAAAAGGTGTGGCAATCAGCGCTATAAGGCCCACCCCCTGGAGCAAGGACCTTCTTTTTGGGGGGGGGCCCTGGTCCCTCCAGTGGAAACACAGGTAGGGGAGCTGAGTCTCTGAAAAGGTTTCTGCTCCCCAGGGGAAAGTTCCTGCAGTTTGAAAGCACCTAATGAAGGTCTGTGACACAGACGAATAAGCTACATCAGGCTTTGGCTTCTGACAAGTACAATCAATTCATTGTTGGTTTTGGTCTTTTCATGGCATTTGTTTACAATAAGAAAAATACAGAATATCAAAAAGCCTTATTCTTCAGAGTAGGTGTAATGGATTTTCTGTGCACATTACTGTAATTCATCTTCTGTGATATCAATACAAGCAGGGAATACATCAAGAAACAGCTGAATATAGGCATCAGTCAAGAGTGCAGTTTGTTTTATTAGGCTCAACTTCCAAGCTTTGACATCAGCTGGCTATTAGGCGTCCACATCTGCCTCTTTATACTCATAAAATATTGTTCTCTGTTTTCTCCTTCTGTAGGTTCAGATTACGTCTCACCGCCAAACAACACTCTCAATATGTTCTGAATGTGGAGTTCAAACATCAGTGTCCATGTCAGTGTCACGGCATGGCAGGCGGGCGCGAATGCTGGCAGAGAAGAATCGATGAGAAGCGGAAATGTCAGTTGAAAACTTGCTGCGTACGGGGCTGTGACACTGAGAACGGCTGACTTTGTTCCCTTTCTCTGTTCTTGATAAATGTTTGTTTTATGCTTCTTTACATAACAAAAGATTAAAAATACCACTCAGTATTCAGCAACTCTCTATTTCATAGTCATCAAACCCGTGACACTCATTCTCTCTCTCTCTCACACACACACACACACGTTTCATAATAGAGCTGTACCATAGAGCCAGAGAATCTATGAGAAAAAATAGTTAGGAGGAACCAGTAACTTTTGTCCACACTCTGTGCTCTTAATCAGGGCCAGACTGACAACCACACACACACACACATAAATACAGCTTTAATTGGTGACTAAAATATATAACCTTTAGCTTTTCATGAGGCATGCTGCATTTCCTGTTGCTTCTCATTTGCTCTGGAAACACAGCACGATTTTCTAATGACATGATGTAAATTCAATAATTTGGCAATGGGAGGTGCTTTTTACGCCAAGCTAGTCTGCCAGGAAACACACACTATGATATTCCCAGTAGTTAAGTGTCACATCCAAGAAACTTACCCACTTGTCCCATACTTAATAGTATTTTGATGCTGAAACCAAAGGAGAAGCAGCTCACTTCCAGTGTGAACACTCGATCCTTCACTCCTGCTGCATCAACAAGTGGCCTTACTGGTAAAGCAGAAGAGAAGTTGTTGGACTAATCCTGTGATAGGATATTAAAGGCCCACCCAGCATTCACACAGACTTTTCACCTTCAGTTTCACATTAAAATACTGAACTCACTGCGAATACTGCCCCTTTCCCACCACTTACCATTGTGGGAGTCATCATTTCCACTTTGACCCAGAAGAGTGAGCAGGGCTTGTTTGCATGTGGAGAATGATCTTAGAGTCTGCCTGCCATCCATCACCCAAGTATGGTGAAACTGTGTAGTGAGAGACAGGCTCACCCATCTTATTAATCACAGAGTATTTCCAAGCAGCTTTTAGCTTAACAAATTCCAATCAAAAATTTTCAGGAGGTAATAGGGCTTAATTATGGTGATGTGTTGTAACACTGCTATGATAACTTCTGTTATGATTTCTGCCAGTGATTTGAATAAAGAGCACCATTATTTTAAAGTTGAAGCACTTACTGAAAGTCAGCTTCAGTGATTTTTAAGTGTCTAGGTTATTAGAGAATGCCAGTCTTACTACTGTCGCTGAGTCTAAAAATGCACGTGGATAAACCAAAGTATATTGGTGGTATTAACTCCATAGTTCCAATAACATCTTTAAAAGTATATGCTTAATCAGTATTAAAAACAAAGTCAAGTAATTTAGCCCTTTGCAAAAATGGATGACAGAGCCCAATTTTCATAAAATCTGTTGTTCTATCCCAATTGTTGTCGAATTAACAAAAGCACAAGAAAACAATGTTTTTGCGTTACATGTTTTAAAAAAGGTGTAATCATGCTTATGAAGGGCCCACCCCTGGAGCAAGGACCTCTTTTGGGCCCTGTCCTCCAGTGGAAACACAGGTAGGGGAGCTGAGTCTCTGAAAAGGTTTCTGCTCCAGGGAAAGTTCCTGCAGTTTGAAAGCACCTAATGAAGGTCTGTGACATGACTTAATAAGCTACATCAGGCTTTTGCTTCTGACAAGTACAATCAATTCATTGTTGGTTTTGGTCTTTTTCTACATGGCATTTGTTTACAATAAGAAAATACAGAATATCAAAAGTTTTATTCTTCAGAGAGTAGGTGTAATGGATTTTCTGTGCACATTACTGTAATTCATCTTCTGTGATATCAATACAAGCAGGAATACTCAAGAAACAGCTGAATATAGGCATCAGCCAGAGTGCAGTTTGTTTTATTAGGCTCAACTTCCAAGCTTTGACATCAGCTGGCTATTAGGCGTCCACATCTGCCTCTTTATACTCATAAAATATTGTTCTCTGTTTTCTCCTTCTGTAGGTTCAGATTACGTCTCACCGCCAAACAACACTCTCAATATGTTCTGAATGTGGAGTTCAAACATCAGTGTCCATGTCAGTGTCACGGCATGGCAGGCGGGCGCGAATGCTGGCAGAGAAGAATCGATGAGAAGCGGAAATGTCAGTTGAAAACTTGCTACGTACGGGGCTGTGACACTGAGAACGGCTGCCTTTGTTCCCTTTCTCTGTTCTTGATAAATGTTTGTTTTATGCTTCTTTACATAACAAAAGATTAAAAATACCACTCAGTATTCAGCAACTCTCTATTTCATAGTCATCAAACCCGAGACACTCATTCTCTCTCTCTCTCACACACACACACACACGTTTCATAATAGAGCTGTAATTATAGAGCTGTCAGAGAATCTATGAGAAAAGCCAGTTAGGGAGGAACTATAGCATCCTCTTGTCTCACACTCTGTGCTCTTAATCAGGGCTGACTGACAACCACACACACACACAAATACAGCTTTAATTGGTGAAACATTACACAAGGTATTTCTAGCCAAGAACACATACATTCATACTCTCAAACACACACTTCAAACACTTGAATGACACCTGTCTTCCACCGCTCACACACACACACACACACACACACACACACACACACACACACACACACATTTAACAATTAGGCCCACACTCCACCACATGAGCAGGGCGAGAAGTAAACACAAAGCTATTATTTCACACTCCTCTCTGTAGTTTAATTATCACATGCTGCTGTAAAAGCATAAACAAGGCAAGCTCATCAACAGCGAATGCATCATGGTGACAGATCTTAGCTAGTTGCCAAACAGAGAGGGGGAGAGTGGAACAACTTTAGACAATGTTCAATTACACTAATGAACTTGCTCTGCCTAATATTAGTGACTTCACCCGATGTGGAGAGGAAGAGGAGTGTGGTGGGGGGAGTGGTGGGAGGAAGGGTCGTTTGTCATGAGGAGTTATTGCGGCAGGAGAAAGGAGAAGAAAGGAGAGGAGAGAAGAGGAAGAGATGAGAGGAGAGGAGAGGAGAGGAAGACAGGAGAGGAAGAAAGGAGTGGAGAGGAGTAGAGAGATAAAATTTTAAGAACAAACAAACAAACAAAAAAAAGAAAAGCAGTGAACTCCAACACCAAAACTTGTGACCTCTTAACCGTGGGCTGCTGTCCAGCTGGCACAGGGCTCGGCATGCTGGGTAGTGTAGTTATGGGGGCCGAGGGAGGTTGAGGATGACATCTCTCATAGACACTGATTGACTGATGAGTCTTGTCTTCCTTCCTACTGCTGGTTAAAGTTTAGGACGGAAGGCCACGGTGCCGGCTAGTCCGCAGCGCCGCAGTGGACTGTAACCCGTGGCTGGTGAAGTGAGGGTGGACAGCGGGAGGTCAGAGGTCGTACAGTGACTAGTGAGCAGCTCCCAGGATTCTGCTGATGAGGCCAATTCCGCCTGACTCCATGCTCTCCTTTGTGCAAAACGTAATTACAGTCACACACTTTTTTCTCTCACTCTCTACTGGCTTTCCTTTTTTCTCCCACCCTCTTGCTCTCCCTCAGTCTGTTCTAATACACTTGCTTTATTTTCAATCTGTTCTGTGTCATTTGCTTGTTCTCAAACATGAACTATTCCTGTTCAGCCCCCTCTCTGTAAACATACAGTACATGTATAGAATGACTGTATTCATCTCACTACAACCTTTATTAATCTCTCTTTTGTTTTCCCAGCTCTATAACAGATTTAAACAAATCCTGCTGTAGATACAAGCCAGACAACAGCACTGTGTTTGATCACCAGTATTTGAAATATGTCACCAGGATCTTGCACACAAACTAAGTAAGCACTGTGTGTACATACAGTATTTTGTGCCAGTTTTCTTTAGATATTGTACCTAACTGACCATTTGCTAAGCCCAGCCCCTTCTAGTTTTGTTTCCTTGTCAATGATTGGACAATCACTTTTGAGGAAGGGGTTAATCTGTATGCATGTACACACAGCAAAAATACACTAGACATTGTTTATTAAAAGTAAATGCGTTCGCTGGAATTTCTGAGCTTGTGTGAACACATATCGGTGTTAACATATTTAAATAATAGCATATAAATGTGAAGAATACTGTTAGATACAGGTAGAAAATGAAAAAGTTTAATAACCAAGTCAAGTGCAAAAGACGGGAGTCCAGAGTGATGCTCACTTAATTATTCCTCTCACACAACAAACAACCACAAGGTCACACATTTGTTACTGATTAGCCTGAGGGAGACTGCAGAAGTTGTGGGGGAAGATATGTTTTGATGGTGTTACTCTATATGTGTGTATGTGTACACTGTCAACATCAACAATGCTTCTCTAGCATTTCTGTCCTAAACATGAAGCATAATAACAAAAATTCCTGTGGAGCCTGGTGCATGAAAATAGTGGACCTCAGACCTCATGCAAGTACATTTTGTATTTTTTGGGGCAGATTTCAAAAACACTTTCAAGTTCACAAAAGTATAAATGATATGCATAAACATAAAAAATACTGGCTGAATGTGTGAGGCTGCCAAAAGAATGGAAGCATATTTAGCATAAAGAACATGCTGTGTAACGTTAGAAGTCCCATCTTACTTTTTAATGTGTGCAGCATCTAGTAAGGAAAGGTACCACACCCTGCCAGAGTTTAAAATCAACAGCCAAAAGACCCCCACTGAAAAATAACACTGTAGTGTAATACATCTGTGAATTTCCTTAAATAAACACAAGTAAAACAGTTGATAACATCCAATGTGTTAAGTATGTCAAAGACTGGGGTGCATGAACATTCTCGGGGTGATGTCTGGATGGCTGTGTGGGAAGATGGTGTAACTGACCTCAGGCAGGTTAAAACCCAGATGAGGCCTGAACCTGAGCTTAATTTGCCTTTTACAAAATGGCACAACTTAAATGTCAAAATAACACAAATGAATGCCTGTCTGCTAGAGCTACACATACACAAGTGTGAATGTAATTAGAATTCCTGCTAAAACAAAATTTAACATAAAGAAATAAAAAAAATTACACACAAAATGCTCTGGATGCTTCAAAAAGCAGCTGCTGCCAAAGAGAGGCAAATTATCTTGGGTTTTTTTTTTAACCCATAAAAACACATTGTAACCTTTTTCAGCCTTTCATTCTGCAACAGTCTCACAACCCAGCTACCACCCCTTTTACACAATTCAGGCTCCTAGCGCGCGCTGCCAGTGCATCCTTTCATTTGCATACATAAATTCACCTTTGGGCAATTTGCATGTTGATGAACTTGCGCTAATGCACTTGCATGCAACAAATACACAGAAAGAGATAAGGGAGAGATAAAGAGATCACAGAAACATTACAAGCACGCCGACAAAGTGGCTTGTCTTTTGAGGAGGTACACGTGCTAGCGTCAAACAAGGCTAATGGGAGTTAGCGTCACTTATTACAAGTAGGATTAATAACAGAGAAAGGGGAGGTGGGGGTCTGAGGGAGGGGCAAGTAGAAGGAGAAACAATGATATTTCAAAGAAAAAGCCTTCCAACGATGTCATCCACTGTTTTCAACTAAAAGAATCAAAGTAGAGAAATAAATATCTTTGATTTTAACATTATTTCACAAATCTGTGCAGTTTTTGGCCTCCTTATTTCTAGTTCAATTACAGCCTGTGCCATAGGACTGTATTCACAGAAACCAAAAACAGAATATCCAAAGAACACCCGCAGAAAAAATTTGATCATTTGTGTAAAAAATATATATATTCTAGCTCTTTTATTCTGAGTAAAGCTGATATGCACTTTTAGAGCTCCACACTGCCACCTCAGTAGTAACACCTGAGGAAGGAGGGAGTGTTTTCCCAGCCGTTCCAGGGCATAAACTGGCGACATTATGGTTATTAAACCTTATCTTTAAAACATCTGAAATTTATTGCTGCCTCAAGACTCTCACAGGTCATCTAAAAACCTCCTGCACACCTGAATGATCTTTGTGACAGGTGCGTAGGCGGAGCAGACACGTCTAAGGAAGAGAAAAACACCTCCACACTGTCCTCACATGCTCAATAAAGAAAACAGCAACAAATTATCACCAGCTTTTCATTAGTGGCAATAGGCTATACATTCTACAAGACACACTTTCAGAATCACACTTTTCCAAAGACTCACAGTTGGTCTTACTATAGGTTGGAATTTACATCTGCTTTTGCTCCAACAATATTTTGTCACACTGTCGTATGTCTTTAAACATACTATATAGGTAACAGTTGTGCTATATATGTCAGTTAGTCACCACCACTGTGCTAAAAGATACAGTAAGTTACAGTAAGTAAGGGATGGTGGAGACATGGTCATAAAAACACTGACTGTATAGTATGTTTTCCTCTACATCAGACAGATATATAGGAGCAGCTACAAGCTGTCATTTTAAAGAAGCACAGAGAAGGTGACAAAGAAAGTGGTGTGAGACAGACAGATCAGCAGTGTCCTCTCCCCGCTGACCGACTACTGCAAACACTAATGCAATGAAACACTGAGCTGAGGTCAAAAACATTCCGGACTCCCTCTTTCCCGCCATCCTTGTCTCTCCTCCCATCGTCATAACAAATACCCCGTCTACTACTAATGTCCCCATATCGGATACTCAACTGCTGCAAAGGCTTAAAATGAATACCAAAGTCCCAAAGCAACATCTAATACATTTTCTTTTTTGGAAGGTTACTTGCTTTCTCTAATGGAGAACAATAGGTTTGTTCATTTTGCAACTAGTTTCGTCTGACGTATCTAAAATAATGATTAGAAGATTAAATACTATCACAGAAGTCATTAACAGAGAAAAGCAATAAAGAACTAATTAAGAAAAATCTCATAAAAATCTGATGACTTGGGATTTCAGCAGGGAAAAACTAATACTTGCAAATCTGTAGTTAAAACAAGGGCCACACCCGCTGTCAAAATACACAACACTCTGGATAACTGTGGATCTGATAAGCGCTGATAGGTAATTTTGGAAGAGATGAGTGGCCATTGTTCTCAAAACAGATGCTATGTCGACAGCTGAGCGAAAAACAATACTGTAACACAAGATAAAAGCTATCTGTGATCTCATTAGAGGTGGTAATGTCAAGCTAGCAAGGTATAAAATGGCTCTGCCCCAACTGTGATGACAGGGCACTTATGGAAAAAGATACAGTAAAAATGTCCAGTCATTTTTTATGTTTTTGCTGGGGTGTGGCGGTGCTCAGATGGTGAGAGGACTTTGCTTCTTGTTTTTCTTTGCTTTTGTGACTTTCTAAAAGGAGAAAAGATAAATACACACACACACACACACACACACATCACTTTTGACCTACACACAATGTACACAAGTTTCTCACAGAGACACAAATAAATACACATGCTTAGTATACGAGTGTATCAGTTTCACTTTCTCGCACACACACACATAACATGCACCAACACATGACCTTTCTATAGGCAAGCTTAGTTGTCACAATCGCACATGCAAACAGACAAGCCTGCATATACGCACTAACTTCCTTTGGCATTCACACACACACTCTCAATACATTTGAATTCAGCGAGCGAGTCCTCCCCTCCCTCTGGCTGACAGAGTGGGTGACAGGATACTGGGACAGCACCAAGGTTAGCCCAGAACATGACCACTGTACAAAGACATGTTTTCAGAGAAGCTTATCTTGCACAATGCATCGTGGTCCGTTGCAAATGCCACACACACGTTTTAAGTGACAACAGGAAGTTTGGATAGCTAAAGGCAAACCAGGCCATATTTATACATTTATTGTTTTCACAAACTGGGGACTAGACTGACAAAAATCAGTTTTGCTAATTAACACTAAGCTGCGAGTGTATGTGTGATGTCATCTCACACTCGCTGTGTGCGAGTACACTCTATGCGGATACTTAACTTCCAGGTCTCCGCAGGCCAC
Source organism: Lates japonicus (assembly GCA_033238685.1). Taxonomy (NCBI): domain Eukaryota; kingdom Metazoa; phylum Chordata; class Actinopteri; family Centropomidae; genus Lates; species Lates japonicus. The sequence continues at coordinate 3,028,484 of BRZM01000058.1, forward strand.
TGCTTTTTTCGCCCTAATAATCACCAGCACGTAGACATTTCCATGACAGCCGGGTGGAATGAAAATTAGCAAGATGCGATGGCAGTGTCATGTCAGTGCAAACCAACAAAAAACCCATGAAGAATCGAGGCGTGAAATGTTACTTCCCTAACACAAGATTTCAAACTATCAAAGAAAAGTTCAAGTGTTAAGGAAACTGTAAGATAAGATAAGATAATCCTTTATTAGTCCCACAATATGGGAAATTTACAAAGTCAGTAGTAAGTCAGAATTGAGGAAATAAATCCTCATTAAAGCAAGTTTTGAAGTGACATTTTTATCTGTTTTTTTATTCCTGTTGCCTGGCAGAAGACACATCATGAACTTTAAGACATTTATGCAAGAAAGAGCAAGCGCTGTCAAATCATCACCCTTCCTCCTCCCTGCCACCTGCACATATTCAGGAGAGAAACATGACCTTACTCAGGCACTTCAGTAGAATGAAAGAGGTAAAGTGATTACAAAAGGTCTCATACTTGAAATGCTCACGTTGCAACTTCCCTTATCTAGCTACAAAGTGTTCACTGGTAAGAAAAAATGTAATCTGATAAACACAGAATCTTAAATGGTTTGTGGTGTGTATACGCTACAAGCAAATAAAACACAACTGATATTGGGGAAAATACTGGATAAACAAGATTTTTGTTCTGTTTCTCTTCATTTTCTCTCAGTTTTTACAAACAAATTTAGAAGAAAAATAAGACAACATTTGTCCATTGTCCACAGCTCTGCAGGAGATTGAGATTTTGAGTGTATTTTTGTGTTTGCATGAATGTGATGGTTGGTGTGTTTGAGAGATGGATGATAGACTAAAGAAAAGAAAAGATGTGTGAGGAAAAGAAAGGAAAAGAAAAACAGAAAAAAGAAAAGGAGCAACAGGAAAGTCCAGAAGAAGTAAATGGAAATCGAGCCAAAATGGCAGAGCTGTGAGCAGAAAGTACTTTCTGGATGGGTGGAGGGATGGATGGATGGAGGCAAGGCAGATGACTCACCATCAATCCTGCTGACCAGCTCCTCCAGGGCCTTGACTTTCCTCTGGATGCCTGGCTGGGCAAATGTATAGTTGTCCTGCGGAGAAGAAAAAGGAGCAAGGAGTCAATATGGACGCTCTATCTACAACTGTAAAATTTTTAATAGCTGTAGTATGTATCTGTTATATGTATGCTGCTTCCCAAAGTGAATAAATGTACGTGTGAAATAGGCTTCAAACACAATGTAGAAATAATTACAAGCAACAATAAGGAGTGCGAAGGTCAGACTAGAAAGCAGATAATACTCCTGTGGACCTGGAATGACCACATGAAAGACTGCAAAGAAAAGCTCAGGAGATCAAGCAGATATTTTATTACAGGAATATTTGTCATATTTCTCTGTAATTTCTTAGACAAGCTGTGAAATTGATGCCTTGTTGAGAAAACTAACATGATTTGTTTCACATTGACGTTTTGCAGCCATTTGGCCTGAGAGTCAGTGTATCACAGCACTCACTCAAATGGGGTTGAAATTTCACATTTTCACTTTGAGGATTCATTTTCAGAGAAGTGCAATAGCAATTACAGATTTGAAGTGTTTGCCAGGCCTCATTTCACACCTCACACAAAGCCTGAGCCATCTTTCAAAAGAAGTAAATAGAGAAAATAGGCCGTCTAACGAGCACTGGCTGGACAAAACATGTGCGCCTCTGGCCTTGAAGACAAAGTAGAAGGCTGGTAGTGAATGTGCCAGTAAGAACAAAACAGGTGAACTGTGAATGGATCTCAGCCTCATGGTTTAAAGAAATACATAAACCTAAGAGTTGATTTATAAGGACTTCATTTCACTACTGGCCCTTTCAAGTAGTGCACTCCATTGTTTGGAATTAGGCCAGAGTAGCGTAAGAAAATACCTATGGCAAAGGCAACAAGACTGCACACTCAGGCTACTCAGGGAACCAGGGTTACGGAAGTAACCTCACATTTTTCCTTCTTTATGTTTGTCTTTGGTCATGGAACACAGTATGAATTAGTTTGTAGATTGCAGTGGTTTTTTGTGAGATTTTGTGTTGGAATGAGTGGAGGAAAAACTAATCCTATCAGTTCCAGTGGAGCACCAGCATCCTGCCCACTGTTCAAGTGAGGCTTTCAGACAAACGAATTGGTCAATCTCGCTGTCAATCAACAAATCAATAGCCCTGGTTGTTTTGAATCACTTTTGGCTGTGTCCCATGCATGTGTTCCTCTATTTAATGGGAGATAAGGCTGTACAGAGGTCACTAATTAGCCAGTGTTAGTCATTGGTTATGATGCTCAAGTAGACATTCTAGTTGTTGAGCCTTAACCTCTTATTAATCAAAAAAATGTATTACATGATTTGATCTGAGTAAAAGTTACCTTGAGTAAATCGTTGTTGCCATTTATCAATTCTCACCTGTTCTCTTATTAATTATGAAGCTGGGGTGAGTCCATGCTTGCTGTCAGTTTCACTTAAAACTTCATAGATTACACTGATTAGTGTGTTATTGTTCTGTAATGAGCTCTCATATCTGACAATTCCAATAAAAAACATTTTCACAATTTTCTCTGGGCAAACCTAAATTCTGCATAAACTAGTACCAACGCTGACTGCAATTATTCACATCAAATAAATCTTGACTTTCATGTAGTCCTGGTTATCTTAGGAAATGTGATAGCAGGACTCAATTGGGGAAACTCTGGGGCCTGGCTAGATATGAAAAACAAATTCTGGCGACAACTGTGATACAGTTTCAATTTCTAAGATGAATGACAGCAAGTTTCAGAAGTGTACTATACATTTTTTATATATATATATATGTGTGTATATTATGAGTGAGGGAGGGAGAGGGTTAATGATTATGTGGATTGATTTAATAAAATAGTTCTTTAGGATGTTTAGAACCTGAAAACTGAACCTGAGATATGATCATGGGAATTAGACAGCGTCCAGTTGGATTGAACTTCTGAGAATCTGTATGTAGGAACAACTGTCTCGGCATTTTAGCGTGTGCGTGTGTCTTCACACACACACAACAAGGATTACGTTTCCTTGAGGGGTCATTTCAGTGTGGCTGGAGAACAGCTGATGTGGCAAACTATCCAACAGATGGAGAGAGGGAGAGATGACGAGAGAGAAAATGAGAAGGAGAAAAAGAGGAGAGAAAGAAAGAGAGAAAGAGAGGGGAGGAGAAGTCATTTAGCAATAAACAGTTCCAGTTGTCCTTCAAGCTCAGCAGAACCAAGGCGAGTGTGTCCTCCTGAGTCCATCAGTGGCAGTGGAGAAACCGCAGTGTCTCCTGCCTTTAAGGTCCCATGTGTAGCATCTTTCCATCGCTTCCATCCTCCACTGTGTCCTGGATGTGGCAATCATGTTCTTCCATTCCTTCTTCCATTCACCAGGTTGATCCCTTAGCCTATGTTTGTCTTTCATTCTTTCCTTACCTATTTAAGGCCCTGGACAAGGATGTGAGGTGTTGGGATTACAGTGTGTTCCTTCAAGTCTCCTCCTAATATGTGTGTCTCCATGTTCAGGTCCATAGCTTTTCTGCCTCCTCTCTCTCTGTCTACCACCCCTGGGCGGTAATATGAACGGATTAGGTGCAAAAGCAAGTGTGAATGACAGTACAAGTAATTACATTGCATTATTGAAGCTCCTGGTTTTTTTAATCAACACCCTTCTTTCTCTCTGTTGCTCTATAGCTTCTTCTTTCTGCATTTTGGTTTGGATCCTCTGTCAGCCTCACTTCCTCATGTCTGTGTCTTTCTTGGCACTGAAATCAGTCGGTGCAGGCTCTTTCTTCTCTTTGTTCTCACTCTTTGTTTTGTCTCTGTCTTATGGCATCTCACTTCCCTTGTTTTCGGATCTGTCTGACTGCCTTCTAATCATCATCCCGTTGTCTGTCTATATGTCTGTCTGATCTCAGCCCTTCAGATGAGTTAATACAGAAAACAAAGGTTTGTTGCTGTTAAAGCTATGACTCATCACGTTCTTGGTGCACTGCTGAGTTCAACTTTTTTTTTTTGTCTCTTTTCATCTTTCTGGTGCTCAAAATTCTCTCTTCTCCACACAGTAATAAATAGATTTTATCATTTTCTACTCCAAGAAATCAATAGTGACATCAGTAAGGACTATCGAGATCAACAGAGATGGACCAGTGGTTTAACAATATCCCTCATGGCTGGAAGGTAAGGATGGAGGGGCAAATTACAACTCTGCTGGGCACAGTTGTTGGATCTTAAGATTGCTCTGTGGGACATCTGTAAAGATGGTTCGGGGATTAAGAGGGTTTTTCTGTGATTTCAGGTTAGCCTTTCTTTTTCTTGGCCGTCTCTTTTATTGTTCATCCTCATGCTGCCCTCTGCCCGTCTTCATCCTTTCCTCTCACAGCAGCTGGGTCTTGGTGGCTATCATCCTTCTCTCTGTTGCTTTCACATCAGCCTGTTGTTTCACACTATCTTTCTTCGTCTCCTTCACCAAATCCTGGGCTCGTTTCTCCATCGATCTCTCTTTCCTCCTTCTCTGTTCTCATTTCTCGTTATGCTGTTGCCCCTGTCAGTCTGGTGGTTAACTGTGGAAGCTGACTTTCAATAAGTGTTTAAACATGCCCGTATGTCTCTGCTTTGTTGTGTTCCCTGGTGTTTCATTTTTCTTCCATGCTGTTTGCATTTTATTTTGTGACGATTGTTGTTTAGTTAGTTAGGTCTGTTTTTAATTCTTGATACTGTGTTACAGCAGTGAGGGACAGTTTTTCAGCTGTTTACCATTCCTTTTTCTTTTTCTGCATTCAAATTTATCATTTTCTATTCAAATTTCTCTTTTTGCAACTGTCCACAGGCGTCTTCTCCTATGTCCTCACCTTCTCCCCTCCTCTCCTTCCCAACCCCCTCCCTTCCTCCCCTTCACTCTCTTGCCTCCTTTATTCCTTAGTTTTTGTCCCATTTTCTATTTTCTGCTTTTTCTGCCTGTTCCTCTTCCGCTCACTTCCTCTCTTTGTCAAATCAATATCTTCGGATCTTACAATCAACTAGAAACAACTCGGAAAAATATCTCTCAATTGTTACTTACTCCTCTTCTCTTAAGCCATCTGTCCATCCTACATCTGACCCAGCAACTAAGTAGAACGCCGGTTCACCCACATGAGCGAACCTACAGTGCAAAATATAAGTCTGTGTTTTCTCTTTCTCAGCAAGGTGTCAACAGCCTCTCTTTCTCTCCTTCTTTGTTCTCCCTCCCTCTCCTTCTTCTCCCTCAGTCAGCTGAATCAATAGCTCCTCTTCACCTCTCAGTCCATTCTATTAGAGACAACAATGGCTCCACACTGGACTAAAAGATTTGCCCTCCCCATTGGAGCAGTGGATGTCCTTAAGAGTTGGACAGTACCAACTAACAGGCTGCAAGGGCATGTGTTATGCGTGTGAAAGAGAGAAAGGACTATCTGGACAGAGGGAGAGAGGAGAAAGTGAGAGATGACAGGTCAAGATAAAGGAGTGAACCGTAGTAGACACACAGTGTTGTCCGTTATGACTGAAGGACAGGCCAATGATCTGTCAGTCAGGTATGTGGATGTGTGTGAGAGAAAGAGAGAGAAGCAGAATGCGATTATATGAGAGAGATGACAGGTTGTGATAAGGTGCAGACAAAGGTGTAGACAATTACAGTTGTTCAGTGGTACAGGAGGATTGGCCAGATTTCATTCTGTTGCTCTGAGTTTGTGTGATCGTCTATGGCCTGTAGCTTGAGGGCAGTAAAATTTAATGTGTATTGGCAGCATAAGAAGTCTGGCAGTTCACAAGCTGGAGACAGAGCAGCGCAGTCTGTCCAGCTGACACTAAAGGTCTAAAAGTAGTGTCCGCACATGCATAGGACTGGGTAACCTAAAATACCATTTTGGTATCAACAAAAATGTGTATCAACAAGATTAAGAGTCTGTAGCCATGCTAGTGGCTTTGTGAAGCCATGCTTAGGCACTGCAGTGTTTTTACACTAAATGCTAAATTGCTAGTGTTCATCTAAGGTCAGCATGTTAACATTTGCCTATTAGCACTAAATATAAGGTACAGCTGAGGCTGATGGGCATGCCATTACTTTAGCAGGTATTAAGTGATAAACTAAAGGTTTGGACAAATTAGAATTTTGACCTGATGATGCAAGAGTAAAATTAAGGGGGTTAACAAAGAAATTAAAATTCATCTCAAATGTCTGAACGAAAACTTCATGGCAAACCATTTAGTGGTAGCTCATTCATTTCACTAAGAACAGACACTGAACAAAATCTGAGAACCATGACTGTATTCACCGAATCTTGTGCCAAACCATTGAGTAGACATTGGAATAGGTCACAGCATTAGTGAAAACTTTAACCCCAACGTCAAAACCCATGGTGGCACTGGAGAGAAGGTCAGTGGATCACCAAAGTCAGTAGGATTCATCCTCACTGTACTGTGGATATCTGTACCAAATTTGATGGAATTCCATCTAATACTAGTCAAACATATTTCAGTCTGGACCCAACGGACCAAACGATCAACATTGCTCTCTGCCATGGCTCTAGAATGGCTACAATTTCATGTACCAAAAGTTGTCAACTGCTCATTTTAGACTTGTTTCACTGCTTACTCAAGTACTTGCTATTTAGACAACATTTCACTGTTGAGAAGTTTGGGTGCTTTAGGTAAATTAAAAAAGCTTCTGATATCACAAACCTTTATCACACAAAACACAACTGTTATACATGAGTAACATACTCAGTTCATTACAGCCTTGTTGAGATCCAGCCGCTACCAGTCCAAACAAATCATTCACCCACTGTGCTGAGAGCTGGATAATGGATGGTGGGCACACAAGAATCACATAAACACTGTACTGTACTGATATACTGGAGGATCTCAATGCTGTCACTCAAGAGGCAGAGAGAAGGTGACAGAGAATGAGGTGAGGGACAGATGTAAAAAGCTGATTAGAAACCCAGTTACCCATATGCATGGCCGAAAAAATCAGCTTTCTTTTGCTGAGGAAACCAGGTTTCTCTAACTCCTTAGCCCAGTTAGAGAAACTGTGTTTCCCTTAAACGTGACATTTAAGAAAATCAGGTCACTGCAGAAAGCAGAGTGTAACCTGGCTATTGTTACTTAGATCCATAGCTCTTGGACAATTGAATTTGAAGTGAACGCGAGGTCAGACATCATTTCAAATATAAGCAAACATCTTCTACATCCTTCACACCTTCAAATTGGCTTATTTATAGTATTTTCCTTGTGCAGCGGCCTATTTACCTAAGAGCAACCCAATACTGATTATTTAGAAGAGCAAACATAAAAGCTTTTTTGTTTTATCACAAAGAGGTGAATGCAGTTAGTTAACAAGTACTTTGAGACTGCCTCAGAGTATGAAATGTGCTACATAAATAAATCTTCCTTGCCTTACATGACCCCTGCCGTGATCAGCACCACTTGTCTCTCTGCTAACAAGGTTTTCATCCAGCATAACAGTGCACACTCTTTTCTTTATGCCACTCTTATTACATAGACATCTCCATCCTTCCTGTGCCTGATTTTCAAGCCTTAGCCTTTATCCTCAGCAGCTGTTACTGCTTCCATCTCCACTGACCTGCATGTAAGCTACCTTAGCTAACAAGATGCCATTTAATCTGTAAATGAAAGGGAAAGGATAAGGGGGGGTTGCATGGCTGACATACCGGGAGGTTGGTGTGTTAAGGTCTAAGTTGTTCTCAAACAGCAGATATTTACATTTACAGGCACACCAATAAGGCTTGGAGGACAGACAATACAAACACATATACAAACATGCTGTCAAGCATCACACACACAGACACACCAGCTGGCAGATCATTCCTCCTCTATGTGTGTGTATGTGTGTGTAGGTGGGGGATTGAGTGACAGCCCAAGGTGATGGTAGGGAACCCTTGGGGAAACCAGAACAGGACATGGCGTCTGGTTCAGTCTGGCTACCGTCTGCTAGACGTCGGTCCTCGGACCCCTGTTCCCACTCAAGGGAGACCCCATCTCTTGCCGGCACCGTGGAAACAGATGGTTGCCTTGACAATGAGCAGATACACTCTGATTGGCTCCTGCTCCAAGGGAGGGGCTGGAGGCAGCTCAGATGTGGAGCAGTAAGAAAGGGAGCTGCTGACCATTTAATCTTTGTGTATTTTACATTATTTAAATTAGGTTTATTCATTTTGGTCATAACTTATCTGCAGAGGAGTTTGCGTCATACAAGTTAGTGGTAAAATTATCTTGTGTCCAAATAACTGATCTTCTCAACCTCTGGGGCATCTCAACTTTAGGAGTTCCTGACATACAGTGCCTGACTCAATACATAAAATGGTACTGAAAGCCTGCCAAATATTATTCTTGCAGATTCATCTATTAAAACTTACCATCCATAAAGTTGTTGTAAGTTGAATGAATATAAGTATAATTCATGTTCTCCGCTCTTTGGCTATAAATCAGAGTGACTTTAAAGTTAAAGTCAAAGCTACAGTTGCGTGCCTTATGGATTTAAAAAAAAAAATCAACATTTTCTAACGGCTATGCATCATGGCACAGACTACAACGTCAAACCATGGCATTCGAACCAGCAAAAGGTCTGAGACATTTTCATGTTGGACCCCTATTTGTCAAGACTACCGTTGAAATATAATTAGTTCAGATCCCTTGGCGAAATTAAATTTCTCAAAGTTAGGTCCTGCACTGGAAAAATACATTTAAGAGCCCCTGCTGCAAAAGGCATATCTGCAGAATTAGCATAAAAGGCAGGTTTTCATCTGCTGGCTTTAAAACTGAGAGCCCTCGGGGGTGTGCTGCCAGAATAATGGACTTTTTAAACTTTTTGACTTCATTTCCCTCGCTGGGCATGGCAGGTAAGACACAGGCTCACCGGCTGCACACAGACAGCAGCACATAGCTGCTACATACTGAGCTCAGCTGTCTATATTGTAAAATATGACAAAGATTAGATTGCAAAAGGCTCTGACTGAGTGTTTTTCCTGCAGACATTAATAATGTATTGTGGTTTGGGATTAACAGGACATGTTTAAATCAACAACACAATATTGGGCGGAGATGACAGTTCCACTTAAATTCAATGAAAAGGCAGATAAGGAACCATTTTAACAAGTTACATTAGTCGAGTTAGCCAGAGGCGCTGTCCAATTTAGCACAGTACAAGACTAATTGGCTGCTAGAGAGACTGGGGTAACACTGGGGTCAACTTAACAGAGTGGTGTCTTAAATGTGTAAATGTACCAATCTGTGCAAGTTCCATTTACTCTGTTGTCCGTTTATTTTTTGTTCAGCTGTCACTCGATCCCAGTTCTTAGAGACTTATGGTGGTTTATGCATCAGTTTAGAGGCTGAGTCAAGCTTAAATGCACTTGAATGTGTCACATGAGTGGATAATCATGAACAATAATAAACACAAGCCCATTTGAACATGACTAATGTGCCCCCCTTCTAGCTCAGTAGCTCAGGTAGTTTAGCTATGTTTTTTGATCGTGTAAGAACTAGATGTGGCACCAGTGGGAAGTCTGTTTGATGTGGAAATGAGCTGCGGAGAGCTGTGTGCTGCTATCTTGTTGATGCTGTTGTAAACACATACACACACACACACACACACACACACCAGGGTTACATGTTCTGGCGTGGGTATGTAGTCCTGGATGTTAGCCTAGACAACAGCTTTAATTTCATCAATAATACAGACACAAAAATGTTGCGCTTACACTCCCCAGCCATTAAAGGGGGCATCCAAGGACTATATCCAACATTTCAGAGCCTCTGAAGTGTGAAGACTAACAAGAAAAGTTGTCTTGTGCAAATTATTTCAACAAGTCATTCTGATTTTGTCAACACACAGACATGAGAGTTGCCTGGAATCAACTGATCTCTCTAACCCACCTTTTATCCCAGCCTGCTCCTTCGGAGGGAGGGGGCTGCAGTGCTGCCAATTTAAGCAGCTGCTCATTAGAGAAGCTGCTTAAGTGAATTGACAGCCAAAATAGCCTGTTCCGTTTTAGGTGGGAGAGAAGCATGGTGGTGAAACACTAAAACCAGAGCTAATGGCCAATTTACTGTATTAAAATATAAGGGAAAAAAACTTTCAAAAGTATTTTCATTGTAGACCAGGTAATTATATAAAATTGCGAGAAAAGCACACCAGCTGTGGTTCATGGATGGATGAGAGAAAGCAAGTTTCTCTTCACAAAATTCCCTAACCATGTAGTGGTTTTAAACCTCCTTTTTATGAGTTTGTTTCTGCATTGTGATGCAATTAAATATACCCAAACTAGTCCAAAAAAAGTTCACACCAGTGTGTCACCAGTTCCAGAGTAAATACTGGATATATAAGGTGCTTAAAAGGCACAGACTCTCCCTCTCTCTAACCCCCAGACCACCACCTTCAGGCCCTCAGCTAAGTGTAATAGTGTATAGCGGATGTGAGAGGGTTTCAGACGAGGTCAGAGCAAGGATCACCAACTAATTACAGCGCTGAGGCACTCAGCCTCCGTCAGATTGTTTAGAAAGCATTAGGGGGGGAAACGTGGACTTCCCTGGTGCATTGCACATAATTAGTTTGGAGCCAAGGTCACAAACAAACACAAGCGTGGGGACAAACAGCATCCATACACATACAAAAGCATACACAAAGACACACACTATTCTTCTCTCTTACTTCTCTCAGGCTCGGCTTTCTTTCAGTCTTGCTCTCTCAGGGGCAACAAGGCACAGCACCTATTAATTTCTTAAATGAACAGCCTACCAATTGATAGTTATTTATGGATGCTCACATTTTATGCACAACACATGCTCCTTATTATTAATTACCTTTAGTGTGTGCCGAGGTAATGTTAAGTATATTTTTAATGCACTTATGTATGTAGTAAACAAATTAAATTAACAGAAACTATCCATTAAAACATTGCCCTCCTTTCTCACTTAAACTTTGCTTCACCACAGAGGCTCAGGATGTTTCTTTTACGCCTAATTTTCATACAACAATAAGCATATTGCCTAATCACTACATTTAAAGACTAACTGCTGTGGCTATTCTCTTAAGTGCTACTTTAGATTAGGGTCATTGACCCGACTATGAAGACTTGGCAAATGCTTCTTAAACTGTGCCAGAAAATGATTAGAGTACAGCTGTGCAAAAACATGGTCACAATGACAATCAGTAAATATTATGAGTAAGGCAAAAATGTCAAAAAACGTTCACGATGGTTTATAATGGCACATCTGCAACATCTACAAAAGCAGGAAGTCTCCTCCATTCCATTGGAATTTCTGCTTTAATCCAGCAGAACACAGATATGGTAAAAACGTATTTTGGGACCAAGGCAGAATTGAGGATGCTAAGTAACAGTGGTACTGTTCAGGGCAAATCTACCAGCAGCCCGGGCAGGCACGTTCAGAATTGACAGATGGCTCAACCATGACCGCTGAGAGCGAGGTCGATTAAGAGGAGCTGGTGGGCAAAAAGGGTTTGGGAAGAAATTGTGAAACAAAATGAAGTTTTGTGCTGCGGTCTGTGTGCAATTATCTGGTCTCCAGACACTCGGGCCTGCTTTAGAATATGCAAGACAATCACATTTCTTAAAACCCACACAGAAAAGTGCCTTCATATATAATGCTTAGACTAGTTAGAGAGGTCCTGCAGGCTTTACAACAGACAGACCACCCCTGCACTGGACCATTCAACACTGTGCATACAATTGATACACACATACACTAAACTGAGCAACAATACAACATTGCTTTTGTGGACTGAAAAATCTTCTCCGTGGAAAAGTACAGATGTCTGGCACTGAGGGTCTCAAAACATATTCTGTTAGATTTTGCATTAAGGCTTTGAAAATACAGAACAAAACTAAGCTTATGTGAAGGAAAAAAACAGAAAACCATAATGTGCTTTCACACACTTTTCAAGCATATAAATATATCTGTATAACTGTACACATTCAACCTCTATGAGTCTACAGGTGGGAGTGAGTCTCATACATATATGTATATATGGTAAGGCGAGCATGTACGTATGCACTGTGGCACCCGGGTGTGTGGCCTTGCCAGTCCAGATGACTTTGATATGACAGACACAGTACATGCACCTGCATGTGTTACCCTGCATTCACACTGAGAGCAACATGATCTGCAAAGTCACTGGAAGTCACAGCTGAGAAACCAGAAGAGCTAGGCTAAAGTATATATATCAAGTCAAACAAAAATGTTTTTTTGTGTGTTAGCACACTGTGACTTGCATTTCCACAGCACAGCCAAAGGAAGATTAAGCAAATGAGTCTGCTGACACAACAAAAAGCATGACGGTCGCCTTTCACACCATTTGCACAAAAACAGACTTTGTTGTTGGTTTACTAGTCGTAAAGTCTCTTTGCTGGTTCATCCTGATAATAGATATTAAACACATGTCAGACTGGCCCTGGTACACATGTAATAGCTAAAGCTTTGATTATAGAGAAACCAGGAATTTAGTTGACCATTTGATTATGCAAAATCAAGCTTGATAAACCAGACAGTAAATCACATGAGTTGCTGTAATTTGTAAAGAGTTGCTAGTGCTGGTTGCTAGTAGTACAGTGTGTACATTTTTCCACAATTTGTGCTTGAAAAAATGAAATATTTTTCCAGATTATTTTCTAGTCCATGACTAACTGGGTAATAGAACAGTGCAAAATGGGTTGTTGCTGTGAGTTTGTTCTGGGGTCTACTTTCATCCTAATAGTGGTCAAAATCTAGTGCTTGATGCTGCTTCATGTGAGTTAAAGCACAGACAAGAGGAACACTTATTTCTGTTGAGACCAAAAAGTAGGAGAGACAGTGAGTAAAACGAATGTACAGGAAAAAGAGTAGGATGGACAGACTACGTGGAGGAGGGAGTCAGCGGGAGGCTGAGCAACTACAGTTTGTTGGCATGAAAGTATAAAAGTGGATGTGGGTATTTTGATCAAAGTTTATTCTGAGACAGCCTACATCCTTTCAACACACACATACACACATGCTTACCTGGATGCCATCCAGCAGTTTGCTCATGCACCAGAAACTGTCAGCCTCAATGTTCCTCAGAGCCTCTTCCTGGAGACTGGACACGTCAAAGTTTTCCACTTCCTCCTCTAGAGAAGACAAAAGAGAACAGAGACAGAGAGAGTGAGAAATAAGCACCGCAGGAGATAGACAGAAAGAAACAACGAGACAGGTGAACAAATATGGGGGAGAAAGTTAAAGAAAGGGACAGGGTGGACTCAGAGAGCAATTCAAGCCTACCAAGCACAGCAGGGGCTTTGCCATATAAGCCCACCATTTAGACAAGAGAGCAAGAAAGTCAGAGGTGTATGTGGGGAGGACATATTCAAAGGGGAATGTGGGCGCAAGAGAAGAGGTAAGAGGGTGGGTTATGAAAGAGATATATGGAGAGGACTGAAGATGCTGACAAACTGGAACACAGGAATAAAGGAGGGATGAAGTAATAGAGGGAGTGTGGCAGGGGAGCGTGTGGGAAGAAAATAAATAGCGGACTAATAGAGCGGGCGAGTGATTATCATCTTTTAAAAACAGTGGTTTTTCCATGGCTGCTTTGAACATTGAGAAAATGTCACGCTGTCTCCATGCACACAGCATAACACATCCTTTTTATATTGCAGATACAATAAATGTATTTAACATTTTATCCATTTTCTAGGGAAAGCAAGAGATATTATGCAACTTTTGTTTGAAGTTATATTCGTGTCACCAACTTATAAAGATTTATACTGTCTAATATGTTTTTTTCAATCTTATTTTTAATATAATCCTATCATTTTCTATTTTATTTCTGTTGGTCTTTGTTTTTGTGATTTCAGGCTTTGCATTTGTTTCATGTGAACTGCTACTGTATAAAATAAGTAGAAAGGTAACTGTGAAGACTGAGTTAAGATGGAAATGAGGTACGGGCAGGAGGACAAATAGCCGGTACATAAGTAAAGCAGAATTAGGCTCGGACGTTTCTGAAAACACACTGCACACTGCACAGGGGAAACCATTTCCAGCGAGCAGTGAGAAAACCGAGTCCCCAGTCATCTCCAGCGGGTGACTTCAGCGATGGGTGTCATCAGATGTCATTAACGGCAGCAGTGTGTGACGGACTGCAGGGGCTTTGACGGGCTTCTGACAAGCCACTGACAGCCAGTGGAGAGGAGATGGGACGAGACTGATTAACAATGATCTAGAGAGAGAAAGAAAAAGAGGGAGAGAGAGAGGGGGCCAGAGATATGCAGGGAAAAGGAAAGTGTGTGCGTGTGTGTGTGGCCATGTTACTAAAAATTTGGTGTATGTATGTATATATGCGTGTGCATTCCTAATACACACTTGCATACACTGGTAGCGCTGCTTGGTATCCTTGGCAACCCCAGTGGAATGTTGTCATGGTTGTAATGAGCATGCTCAGTCTGAAAGACAGACAGACAGGGAGCTGGCAGTGGGCCAGGACTACAAAGCCGCTAACAACTAGGCTGTATTACATGCCTGTGTATATATGTGTGTGTGCACTCTCATCATCGTCTTATCTCTCTTTAAGTCAGGTAAAGCGTGGACAGAAACTGGACACAGAGGCTGCAGTTCCCTCGTTTCACTGAGATCATCCTGTCACACAGATCAAGGTGTCCACACGCACAAAAATCTCATTCTGTTCACATAGCGACCAGATGTTTAATACCAGATATGGAAGTGGTCAGGAGCTGCAGTGTGATTACATTTCAATATAGTTCATTTTAACCACAATACTAACACAAGCGTTGCGAAAAGAAAATGTAATAAAGCCGCAGGCCACACAGAACAGCCATTACTGGTGCAAATGTACAGCGATATAATCTAATGAAATCCAATTTTTGGACTGAGATCTAAAAAAAAAATTTGCAATGAGATGTGTAAACATATTGAGAGAGGAAGAGGTCAGCCACCAAGAAAATATATATAAATATTATGAGTCAGAGACAGTTGACGGGATGAAAACTTATTTCTCCTCAGCTTAGACTGAAGCCACAGCAGAAGTCAACTACAATCAATTAGACCTAAATGTAGTGTTGGAGCAGCTGTTGTAACAGTGCAGAGACAAAAGAAGCCACCATCTGACCAATTTGAAGCCCGTATTTAATTTAATAGCTCCTCTATATTGATGCAGGAGACAGTGACAATACATGAATACAGGCTTCTCTCCATGGGAAGCAGTGGCTCTGGGCATTAAATTTGTAGTTGAAAAGATTAATTGTAAACAGGCTGACTGGCAATTCGTGTGGTGTCGTCGCTGATTAACAAGGTGGCGAGTGCGCCACTTGCTCCGGAGTTCTGGGAGCCCCGGAGTATCCCAGAGTCTCAAATCAGTCTTTGTCGTGGCTAAAGCCTTTTGCTGTCGGGCGTGGTTCCAAAGCCAGACCTTGACTCTGGAGCAGATTAGAAGGGACAGCTGCTTCCAGGAGTCCAGTGGTCGTACTGGAATTGGGCATAGCTCATCACAATAACAAGGCACACACAAGAGTAAAGGGGGGGGGCAGCTAAGGAGGAGAGGCCTGTGTAATGGGAGAGACCAGACTCTAAAGGCAACAGTGCCCCCTGTGATCGCTAGTGGCACTGACGCCAAACACCAATCACCAGCGGTACATGGATGGGTGCTTCAAAACAGTCAAAGCTCAGGTTATTAGTCATTTTCACGGTCAGATAGTTCAGGCAGCTCTTTCTCTTCACTGTTTAAAGGATATAAGAATCAAAGCTGTGTGTGTGTGTGTGTGTGTATGTGTGGTGAATGTCTGATGATTTAACAACCTGTAGCAGAGTTCAGTTTTCATGACCCACTTCATCCAACTTTAAACTTTCTCTAGTGACATAAAAAAAACAAAGTAAACAAAAAGGCCGGCCATCTTGAATTGTCAACAGACTTCTCAGTCGACCTGCCTTCAGGAGAAGAAACTGCTAATTACTTTCATAGGAGCCATGCCTCAGTAGAAATGCCTTCAAGATATTCTCTGGGTAATTACTTTTGGAGCTCTGCCTACACACGAAGGACCATCTGACAATACATGTCTGGGACATGATCCGTGTCTCAGTAGAAATGCTACACAAATAAGAACCTGGAGAATTTCTGGAAGTTCAAGCTTCAGTGAGCCTCGCATCAGAGAGCGGGAGTCTCAGTAGCTTTAGCGCCGTGTGAGATGTTACTCCAAAGCAATCTTTTCACCAAATAGTATTCTCAGGCTGCCGAGGCAGCAGGTCAGGCAAAAACTCACCTTGGAAGAGGACCTTGTTTGATAAAGCCAGCTCTCATAAGACACACACACACACAAACTTCTGCACTCAATCAGAGATGCGCAGGCCTCTGAAGATGGGCATTTTGTGATCGAATTTGGCAGCACAGCACACACCAGACCACTGACTTGGAGCCAGAGCCAAGGAGCACCACATGCATGCATACACACAGAAACAAACACAACACACACAAAAGTAAAACTGATTACAGAGCAGAAATCGTTTGCTTGAATCATCACAGAATTTCTTTGATGTTTGGTCTTGATGTGACAGAGAAAAAACAACCCCAGAAGTGACAGATACAGAGGGAAATGTTTAATGTAGGAATCTAAACTTTCTCCAACAACCCAAATTTGAGGTGAACATTATTCTCTTGACATAGTTTCAGATCTACCACTTCATGTCTCCTCCGCTATCAATGCACCATTCCTATCTCTTTTTATACCTTGATTTTCCTCTGATAGTCTCTTGATCTCTCTGTTGGTACATCAGTGCTTTTCCTCACCACTCTTCCTCCTCCCTTGTTCCCTCCACATCTATGCAGCTATTTGACATCTCTTCTGTTGCTATTGCTACCCTGCCTCTCCAAGCTGTTCACTCTCCCCCTGCCCCCCTCCTTACCCTCTTCCTCACCTCTCTTCCTATTGGCCGGGGAGCCTGTTTCCTGCCAGGCCCCAGGGCTCATTTCCTGTTTGTCCTGGCGCAGGGGGCAACTTGTCCAGAGAGACCAACTGCTTGGTCGCTGCCAGCTGTGAGCACTTGGCACAGCTTAGCACGCTGAGCCGGGTTACACCTCCAGAGAGTGGGCACCTAAATACTCGCCTGCCACACGCCACACATCGTGCACGCGCACACACATACTCGCGTCGGTGCTGCCATCTGCCCTTTACAACTACGGGCCACATGGTAATGTGATGTAAGATGATAAACGAGCGAGTTCGGCCTGATGTAATCATAAAGTGTGTGTGTGCCGAGCTCGAGAGTGAGTGTGTGCCTGTGCAGACAGCAACTGGCAATAAAAAACAGTGCCGTTTGACAACCTTCTGTTGGTTCAGATTAATCACAAGCAAACCTGAGTTGCCGACCACCACAGAGAGAGAGCATGTGATTGGTTTTAACAAGATTTCACCATCCAAAGCTTATAAGATTGCATGAAGTGGCGCAGTCATTATTTATCTTTTACGGCGGCAGTTACTGTTAAATCTAATGAATCTAATGACTTACAATTAGGGTGGTGAATCCAAACATTTCACAATCTACTTTCCACCGTCAGGATGACACCTAAGCAACATAGCCAAGGGCTTGACACATATTAGAGACACGTACAGCAATACATCCGCCTCCCTGCACCTTCAACAATCCCCCACTGCTCCACCTCTAACTCAGGCTACAGCAACAAAAATGTGATTTCCCCACTGTGGCATGATTAGTGTGATAACAACGTTGTTAATGAGAGCTGAACATTTTCCAGAGAGGTGACGTTCATACTGTTAGAATAATTAAGAAGAAAGTCAACCTGCAAACCTAGTGTCACCAACACATCCAGTGCATGCACACACACACACACACGCGTACAAACGCAAATATGCAGGATCACAGGAGATTTGAGAGCAATGAGAATAGAATTATGGCTGTGTGCGAAACAAGATGTGAAGATATGAAAATAGACGGCTGAAGGTGAAAGAGGGTAGGACTAGGTGAGTGAAGTGTGTGTGTGTATGTGTGTGTGTGTGTTTGAGTGAGAGAGAGCAGGTGCGAATGATATGAGAGATGGAATAATTGTTTTTCTTTTCTGTGGCATAATTTGAGCAAACCTTTTGTTTCCTTCAATCTTCAGGTTTATGAAACTTATCTAAAGTCTATTGTCTAGTTTCAAAAAAAAGCAAGTCAACGGGAAATCATCCAGCATCTTCATTTCATAGTTCTTCGAAGACACAAGGTTTTTCTTCAAAGTACACTGTTAAGCTTACTCATTGAAAGCACTGAACTTCAGCCTCGCCAGTGATAAGGAACGCTTTAGGACATAAAATCTACACAATCACTCCAACAGTTTCCTCATCTTCCACTATCTGCACTATGAGCTGTGTGTCCATACATCAAACAGCAGGCCCCACAGCTGCTGGCAAGATAATGTAAGTCCTTGACATCAAATGGAATACAGCTATTAATACCATATCTGCCTATGTGCAGACACATAATGATCCACTTGCCCTGAGGTAAGATGGTGTCTTGTATGAGGAAGCTTAAAGTGTTTAATGTTGAGTACGGCCACTGCATCGCATTAACTGTTGCTACCGCTGCCAATATCTCTATTCGCACGACAAGCCCCCCCACCCCCAATCAACACTCGCCCGTGGCACATTTGTACAGCACAGGATGTGTGTGGAAAACGTGTGATTCAACATGTGTGCAGCTGGCGACACGCTCTACAATCATGTAACCATGGTGATGCCAGAAAGACGAAAGACTGCCTGGAATGAAGTCTGTTTGTTTGTTTTCAGCTACAGCTTTCTAATTCCACAGTGATAACATACAGATGAGGAGGAGGGCACTGGTGATCAATAGCACAAATCATAGCTGGGGCAAGAGGATGGTTCCTGGTAGAGATTATCATTTCTACTCACCGTGAGGGGGAATACGTGAGAAGCAACCTGAAATACACTTTTTGCCAAGAAAGCTAAAGGTGGATTTGCCAAAATCTTAAATGTCCAATGGCATGTGGCAGAACAGAAAAACATGAGCCACAAGTTTGGTCTCTTTGACCAACCAGTCGCAGAGGATTTTTTTGTTTTATGTTCTTTGGTAAATGGTAAATGGACTTTTACCCAGGAGCAATTTCCCAAACCCTAGGGCCTGTTCTTCAAATGTGGTTCAACTAATTGAAGCTAACATGCTGTTATCAGGCTAAACTAATCCTGTTAATTCTCATCCAGCTAATTTGGCTCTTTGAGCACAGTAGTAGGGGGCAACAAATTAATGGATTTAAGTCTCATTTTCTGTGTGTTTCTGAATTTTACTGGTGTTATCTTGGTCCACATTATGCTAAAAATGATTCCACACTTTATTCATCACTGTTAAACATTACATTTAACCAGTAAAAGTGCTAAGACTATAAGTTGATGTTTGTGTATAACTGCTGAGGTTTCCCTGATGGACACGCAAGATACTTTTAAGTGATAATTATAAGCTGCTTCGAAAATTTCTAAATCCTCTTAAGAAGTAGCTGTAAAAGCATAAAAACAATTTTTGAAAAACAAGTTCTGTTTTTAGTCATTTAATAGGTTTTAGTGTTTAAATGACAAATTCCACTCTTAGTGTCAAACTAAATGGCCAATTTTCTATTCCTCTACCAAAATCTGGATTGTTTCTGTTTTGAACACACATGACTTTGCATGTGGTTTTGTGTTCATCTTCATTGACAGTTACTTCACATAAAGTAAAAATAAGAGAGGAAGGCTTTTCTGGACACCTATTTGTACAGCAGTGATAACCTTTACTGCTTCTTTCTTCTTTCTTTTATGTCTTATGTAAAGCCTTTTGTCTTGCTTTGCTGTTGAAATGTGCTATACAAATAAACTTGCCTGGCCTGCTACACTTGCATTGTAGGCATTCATTGTGCCTCTGTATAGTCAAAGATAAGGGCCGGATTATACTGGAAAAGAAGTGTTTAATTTGATGTCCAACTACATTGAAAATCAAAAGTGTTTATAGCAAACATACTTGAAGGCAAAGTGAAAAACCTGGCATCATAAAGAGGGAGACACAATACAGATTAAATATGGGAATAAAGGAATCCATTTTCAGACAGTCTGTCTTGAACAACACTGATAGTGTTGCACTTAGTACTTAGTAGTTATGTCAAGAATGAAAAAAAAAAGAGCTAGAAAGAAGCTAAAATCCTGGCTCCTTTCACACCTCCACACAGCTGACCAATCACAGCATGAAGTGGACAGGGTTTGTGAAGCTATTCAGCCAGCTGACAGGCACTTCTGAAGAAGCATACTGGCGGCTCACATTTGCACAATTTCTATTTCATGTGATTTCTAATGTAACAAACATCACTGTGTGCTCTTAAAAGCGCTACGAGTTAACTGGTGCAATGTGTCAGAATCTGCATTTTTCTATTTATTTCTTACTGTATATGTTTTCTACATTGGTTCCACCTTAAATGTGATGTAAACCAATGGCAGCAATCCAACAAACCCTACTCTGCTTATAGAACATTTATGTAACTGTCAAAGTGACGTTTTTTGGCACTTATTTCAGGTTATGAAACATAATTGTTCCTCTACTTGTATAATCAGTATAATGTATGTATAAGCAGGTTATGAATCTTACTCAGGTTTCCCGTAGTTAAGTGGTTTGTACATGTACGTTTGTCAAGCACTGACGTGTACATACAAAGGGAAGAATTCAATCAGTTGTTCACAGTCACTTCTTACAGACAGCCTCCTTTCACACACATAAAAACATTTTTTAATCACATACAACGTCCGATCCATTCAAGGCACAGTAAATCTGCCTGCCTAATGTAGGGAAAGGGAGCTGAGGGAAAGTTTCCTAAGATGTAAGTGAAGGATCAGTCCATTAAGTCATTAGTGTGTGTAATCTGCAAGGCTTAGTTAGCAGGAAAAAAAAACAGGGGAACAGTAATAAGCAGGCATTATGAACGGCAGGCACATTTAAACACACAGGCGGCCGATGTGCAGAGTGGTGAGATAAACACCTCAAGACATTATCCTGTGCTGCTGCGTACACAACTGTTTGTGTACATGTAGCAGAGTGTATGAGAGTCCAGATCCTTTGAGTGTGTCTTTGTGCATGAGCGCTGTTGTTTCAAACACGTCCACATATCTGAGATGTGTACACGTCTACAAGTATTCATATGTGCATGCGTGTGCACATGCTCATGATGCAACCAAAAACAGTACACACCACCAGCGCAGCCGCACGGTAAGATGACTGTTTCAATTGCCTCCAATTGCATCAGGTCAAACGGAACGCGTCTCGCTGGTGACAGAATGATAAAACAGATTTTCTTTTTTCCAATCACACGGCTGACAAAGAGAACGAGAAATAGAGACTTGGAGGGATCTGAAGCTTCTTGGTGAGGAGAGTTTCAATTTATGGCTTTTTATAGTCAAGTAATTAACTTAATCTAAAAATATTCAATAACCCCTGCGATTATTCACAGAAGATAAATCATTTTCTGACAGAACTATTTTTCTGGATCATTTCAGAGCTCTATTGCTTTTTATCAGAAGCGATGAGAGAATCTCTGGTAATACGGGGAAATAAGATCAGGTCGGATGCAGATGAAAGCACAGCTATTGATTTTAAGCTTTATATATCCTATTGTCAAGCACTGACAAGGGTCTGTGTGATTTCTCTGGTCATTTCTTCACCGTAGGCCAAAAGGTTCGAACACAAAATTAAAAACAACAACAACAAATGCGGTACATTGCCTTTGCAAATGGCTGGTCAGGGAGATTTGCCATTTTACACCATATTACATTTTTGTGATTACATTTTCTTTCTCTACCTGCTGAAAATTTATTGTATGACTGAAAGCAATTACCACAATTTTGTCCTGTTCTGTCACATATTCAGATTTTCGGGAGACAGTTTTAATTTAATTTAATTTAATTTAAATACTTCCCTCATACCCTCACCTCTGGATTAAAACATTATCCTGTTTCAAAAGTGAAAAGTTTGGTTTTATTCGGTTCATTTCCATTTGTCATTTCCATAGTGATTCTGGCCTGACCCAACTCACAATAAGAATTTGCTTTGTCTTTGTGAAAGCTGAAAGCGTTTGTTGCCTGATTGATTCATAGGCTTTGTTTTCTGCACATGAGCTGTTGGCTTCTCGGGGGAATGCCGCTTGCAGTAGCCGTAACAGCTTGGACTCTGGGCCCTACAGAACGTAATGTACTAGAGTCTTGCAACTACCACTTGTGGCTGCAGAGGCCGCTGTTGGCACTGCTCATCACAAATTACACCACAAAAGTAGCATTTATACAGCTGTACATTTTCTTAAAACTAACACAAATTTGTTTTCCTTTTTCCTACATTTAGAAAACCTAAATAGGCATTAGATATTTGGACAAATTCTTACGCAATATAATCAGCAGACAAATTTTGATAAAGTAACCCACCTATGAAGACTACTAAACTAAGTTTCTAATTGCTTTTTCTTTCCAAGAAAAGAGGAATACTTAAAAAGCTGCTGGAGGCAGCTGTTGTTACATGGATACACTGAAACATGGAAATAACCAGATTTATGTAATGAATGCAATCTCCTCATAAACAGGGTTTACACTCATGTTTGGTTTGAGGTAATCCAGTGGCCTTAAAAATGTATTAGAGTGGCAACAAAGTAATATGGACATGTTAAATGTGCATTAAACTGGAGTAATGAGGAGACTGAATGTAACCTCTTTAAGGAGAAAGAAGTAGAAAATAAATGTAAAGTGGCAACCATCAAAAGTCTCAAAGAAAAGAACATATTTCAGGGGAATGAAGAGACATTTATACAGAGAAAGGTAGCGATAGACAGAGACTGAGGGTCAAAACCACACGGCTGATTCAATTTCTGCCGGTCCAAATGCTATTACTTAACCCCAGAAACATGGTGATTGCGTTCTAAACCAAATAGAGGAGTGGAGACTGAGACAAAGCTCAAGCCCAGAGAGAGACAAAGAGACACAACGTCAAAGAAAATGGAAGAACAAATCTCAAACTGTCTGGGGGAAAATAATGCCTACACCAAGTCAATAATCTCACCGGATGATTAAAGCAGGAGAAATTAGAGAAAGCAAAAGTAGATAAGGAACAAACTAGAAAAGACAGTGCTCCTGCTGGATGTCAGCAGCTGTGCTCGGGCAATCACTAAGCGGCTCATTAGAGCTAATAACAGCCGTTAATCAGAGGGAGACTTAGAATAGAAGGCTCAACCAACAGTGGCCAGACCATGGGGAGAAAGAAGCCGATATTAGTTAACCGCCTACTGGCCAAGATCCACTCCACAGACTGCTCAATCTATAGATGGACAAAACAGGCAGATGGATGGATATGGAGGAGAGGGGAAAAGAGAGGAGAGGAGAAAAGCAAATGATGGCAACTCTCTATGACCACACATGTTGAACCAGTCATTTAATAATGGTTCAGCACTGTAATCCCCTGACACAAGGGCGCAAATGAAATACAAATGAGCACAACATAGCTCAGTATGGCAGAGCACGCTGCACCATGGCCAGAGCTCCATGCCTGTGGACAAACAGGAGATCAGAGAAGAGATACCGGGGGGAAATGTGGAGAAGGGGAGAGAAGAAGACAGGAGAAGATACTATATTATGCAGAAAAGACCAAAAGTGCACAGAGTAAAGCAGATGTGTCAAACATAAAACCAAACCCATAGAGTATACAGCCAGTCTAAACAGATGGATTCAGGCAGAATATTGTATTGCAGCCAATGACATTCCTGTTTTAGTTTCAGGAAAGAAGAAATGATAATTCACATAGTTCCCAGTGTCAGTTAGATGTAAGCTTCTGTTTTCATCAGGCCAGTTTAGACTCTTCTCGTTACATAGGAGATATCAGCTTGTCTGTGTTCTGTATGTGTCTGTATTTGCGGCAGCTCACCTCACCAGTCTGTGCCCTGTGTGCGTGTGTGTGTGTGTGTGTGTGTGTGTGTGTGTGGTGTTATACTCCTGCAGGCATTTCATCACAGCTGACTGACAGTGTGTTTCCATCTTCCCAGCTTTGTCCCTGGGTGCTCCACCTAGTCAGTCTATCTGCAATGCTGCCCCCCACCACCACCACCACCACCACCCCCACGCCCCTCTGCACGCACACACTCCCCCCATACTCCATACACACAGTTACAATGTTGTTGGCTGTGTGTTTATGTATATGTATAAGCGCTCCCTGCTGCACATTGACTTTCTCAAAGAGACATCCAGCAGAGCTCTCTCTTCTGAGAAACTGTGCAAAATGGCTGCATGGTATTTAATGATACAGGTTCTTTAATGCCCTACTTGTGGTACCTTAGCAACATTTAGCTTGTCAATCACAGCCAGTTTTTGTGAGATTCCAATATCAAAGCATGCTGGCTTCATTTGGAGCGAAGAATACCACATGAGGAGAAGCTAAGCACATAAATAATATGTAGCAATAATCATATATAAAGACCAATGCACACACACACATAAAGGGAGGGTATGTATATAAGAAGGGTGCCACTTAGAGAGAAATATCTAACAAATTTCTACTGGTTTCAATGTGTAAAAAGTCAGAGCCAAGTTCTTTCAAAAAATAAAAATAAAAAAATAGCACCAATGATGAAAAACATACTTGAACACAAAGGCAACCTGCGCACACACACAAAAGGAACAGGCAGTAAATTATGTAACCAAACACAATTGTTCAGAAAGGTCGAGAAGCGATAAACGTTTCAATAGTGACTGCGAACGCCTTCAGACAGCCTCCTTTCACCCCGTTGTACATATGAAAAGTGACAGAACTAGTTGTATGAAGAATATAAAAAGGAGAGCAAGAGAGAAGTTCAAATCCTGCATACTTTCTCGCCTTCACACACCTGGCCAATTGATATCTGCATGAAGGAGAAGCAGTTTGTGAAAAGTTACAAAAATTGCGCGTTTATAAACGCATTTATACCCACACAGTTGCGCACACATACACACACACACACAGACACACACACAAAGTTTTGACAAATCTTGTGGTAAATGCAAAGCAAGGGGTGCCAGTCTCTAAGCAAAAGAAAAGTCAGTGATCCATTTTCATCAATTTTTTTCTCCTAAAAAACAATTAAGGTGTATTTTGTCTGATGAAATAAACCAAAAAAGATGCAATGTATGTTTTCCTCTGCCGAGACCTGTTTCTTTTTATTTGTGTCTCAATGACCAAATAAATGTGTATTAAAAAGCACTCAAATCACAGAGATACTGACAACACTGTGTAACTGCCTCACTTTGTATCTCCGACCCTAGTGTGTGGTAAAACATTCCCTAGTGTGTGGTAAAAAGCAGCTGAACAAAGCGAAACCCAGCATCTGTGTGCAGTGAAAAAATCACAGTCAATCATAGTCAATTAAAATTGAAGAACTGCAGCGGCTAAAATAACAAATATTGGCAATGTAATTGATGCGTAACAGAGGAGAGCTCCCTTTTTTCCTGAAGAGACAGCAGTGAAGAAAAAAAACTGTAGACCATCCCACCAAATGCCTTACTGAGCCTTCCTTTGTCTGGCCATGGCTGTACTTAGCTAGCATAATAGCAAAATACATAAACATAATGTAAAAGAAGGCATGTTGAGAGTTATTCTCCCCTCACCTATTTTCTTCCATTGGTTTCAGAGCATTTTTCTCAACTTTTAAAGCACGTTTTGCAGTCATGCAGCTAAGATAAACTTCTTAGGAAAGGAAAATGACATAAAGATCTTCCTGAAGCGGACTAAAAATTGCATGTATAATTTACAAATGTGCCTTCGGAAGACACTAGTTGCTCTGCATAAGTGAGTGATAAAGAGCATACTGTGAAAGGAAGTACATTTGTGAAAGCTTATAGAGGCTTCTTGAGAAAAAGCATGCGTCTAGGGATCTGAGAAGCCTTTCTGTTTTAAAAGGGCTGCCTAAAACATGCAGACATACACAAAAAGACACACACATCTCCCACAGCAGTATCAGGACCTCCATCACACAGACATATTGCTCTTCTTGCTCCTCATTCTCTCAGTCTCCCCTCATAGCCACAAGGACACATCAAAAACTTTCTGCCTTTACTGACACCGCTGGTTGGTTGGACACCTTATTTGTCCCTTTACCTCTGTTTGCCCCTTACTAAGTGGTGTGACTTGAGTAGTGTGAATGTCTCCAGCTTCACTTTTCAAACCTCTGCCTTTAGTGAAACACTTTGAGACAAGCCTCTGCTTCTGTTGCAATAAAATGCATTCAAAATTTAAAATATACTTAACCTAGAACATTTCAGGTTTGTCCTCATCCTTTCTTCCTCAAGGGCCCCCGCTCACCAAGCACATTATCCTGCCTCTACAAGGACGACAACATATGTCTACAAAATGGTAGGAAGTACATTGTGACCATTAACAACCCTTTGTCTCTATAAAACAAACTCTTTGCTTATTTCTTTTTTTTTTTTCCCAAACATCAAAACAATACAGAGTGGGCTTTCTGTTTCTAGGAAACAGCATTCGAGTGTATAGACAATGGCCTGAAAAGCAAGTTAACCAATCAACAGACAGCTGATAAAATGTGCTGCCAGTATCGCAGCAGGTAAAGCTGGCAGTACGCACCAGAAATATGAAGTCTCATACTCTAATTTGTTACATTTAATGTAATGAAAACAGTGTTAAACCCTAGATCTGTTTGTTTTCAGCTTGCTGTAACAATCTGAAAACTCAACACTAACATAATATCATCTTCACAGCTGATATGGCTAACTTCTTCGCTTGCTAATTTACCTATCTAACAGAAAGAGAGCAGCATTACATTTGTCATAGTTATGTCCACTTGAGGAATTTAAGCCCAACATTCACATTCAAGTTTTAGCCTTGCTTTATTCTCCACCAACCCCTGAGAAAATATCTGCTTCTTTAGAGGTTAATGCTCCACTATGTTCAGTTAGCAAACTTTGTCTGCCCACCAATTTGATGCTGGGCAGGTGGTGTGCAGGGGGCTCTGTGAGGGTTTTCACTGAAAACAGCTGTCTGCTGCAGCCGGAAACGCTAAAGAGAGCAGTGATGGTGAACCAAACTTTTAGACTGTAGGCCCGAAAATCAAAACAATGACCTGAAAGATGCTATAAATCTGTGAGAAACTGCAGAGTCGGGTGATAAATCTATATGGTTTCATCACTAAAAAATATTGGTCATAGCAGATTTAAGGATATATTGAATTTGCAATCAGAATGCTTTTTATGTTCAAAAAGAAAAAAAGAATAATAAGACAATGTACATCACTGTCAGAACATTTAGAAAAAAAAGTTATTCTTTGAACTATAATACACACATGAAGCTCTTGGTTAGGTATTAAATCAGACAAATAAATTCTTTACATGAGAAGCACTGTTTTCACACAGTGGTGACGACACTCAGTTCGGAGCTAATTGCTGAATCCTTCATGAAATCCTAGCAACAGAGAAGCGGTTGCTAGCCACTTTCTGCCTGCTATGACAAGTACAGCTTCAAAGCAGAGGATGGTGACAGGGTACACCAGACCATTCATCTCTCAGTTGATAGGAGGATGGACTGCCTGGCTTGGCTGCTTCCTGACAGCATGGGGGCACTTTCAAAGTCAGTCATTTTCCCCTTTTTGAAGATCTTGTTTGCCTTCAGTGTTGTTTGTCCCTCTTTGCCCGCACTCTTTCTTAGTCTTAAACCTGCCAAGAGACTCTACTTTATCTCCATTCTGCTTTTGCTTTTCTTTCACTCATGGTTGTCAAACCTTCACCTCTATGGATTTTGAGATACACTACCTCATCTCTAGCCTTGTTTCTCTAACTTGCCTCCTTGTTTTCATCTTTCTTCAGAGTGGATCCATACTTAGACATTGGCATGCAGATTACATTATGGATCCACTTGCCGATCAATGGCCGTTCCACATTAAAGGAGGACTGGCCCTGCTCCTTGGTCCGTCATGGCCCATCCTGGCCTTAATTAGATGACTTTTATTGTCGGCTAATGGGAGAGGCGCTACATGGTGGAAGATAGGGAGAAGACAAAAGCAAAGTAATGGCTAACAGTTGGGAAACAAGAAACGATAGACTCTCCAAATCAATTCCTCCTTTGACATGAGGGAGGCCTGCTAGATTGCTTAACAGTCCAGGCGGATACACAACAACTTTAGTGGTATTTTTTCCTCCAAAGCATCAGAAGAGTTTATCAATAATCTACCAATTGTAGCTTTTCAATTTGGATTAACAGTCCAGTCTTAATGAAAGCTAGTGATGGGCAGAGAAGGGGGGCAGCTGCAAAGAAGAGGTCGAGTCATCACTTCACACTGCATCATCATAAGGTAAATGGAGTATGGTAGTTGAACAAGCACAGTGGTGCCAAACCAAAGCTGTTATGTGACTCAGAAAAAGAGTGAGAGAGCTGAAAAGAAAAACAAAAAGATGACAAAAGGAAGACAAAGAGAAAACAGAAAAGACGTGTTTAGAGGATGGATTAAACAGCTGCAAGCAAGTCAAAGTCTTAATCAGGTTCCCAATCAGTGAACCAGCTCACGTCGTCAGATACTGGCTGTCACTCAAACTCACTCAAGGCTTTAAACTGCTCAGACACAAACAAACACACATTTGGATCAAGGGTTAGGAAATGAAATCTGAACATCATTAGTGTGAGTGAAAAGGAAAACTGAGTCACAATCTCAGATTCTAAAGACACTTTAGTTTGGAGTATGACTGCATTATAACTTAATTTGACTCTGCAGGACATAAAGCCCATATAGACCTTTTCTGCTGCAAGCTGATCTAAGCCTCTTTCTCACCTACTGTGCTCCTCATTTTGTATTACAGCTTTTAGAGCTACTGATTAGGCCAGAGGACCTAATCAGTGTTATGTCCAGTCAGTGTTGTGTCCATTAAACAGACATCTGCAGAGGATACTTTGTGCATGCACAGACCCTTTCAGTCCTACATATATACAGGATAATGAACAGACATAAACAGATATGCATGTACCTCAACCAGCATCTACTGTACTGGGATCAGCCGAGCGTTGTAGCATCATCACTGCTTCAAGATCCAGATCTGGTTAACAGCAATAACCAGTTGTTTCCTAACCTGTTTGGTATATCATCTTTAAAAGTAATATGCTGGTAATTTGTCAATGTTGCATTTACAGCTTGTTTCTGCTACCCCCCAAAAAAACAAGTTAATGCAGATTTAAAGATGCTTTCTAGCCTCAGTGAGTAGGTTTGTGATGCTTGAACCTAAATGTAGAAAGAATTCTGTGGTGTTATTTGTTAAACTGCAGGCAAGTCACATATTAAGGGAAAACCCAACATAAAAAGTCTTAGGAAGGTCCACCATGTGCCACCAGAACAGCTTAAGTGAATCGTGGCATTGATTCCACAGGTCTCTGGAGCTCTGCTGGAGGGATGGAACAGCATTCTTCCAAATGATACTCCCTCATTTGGTGTTTTGATGTTGGTGTTGGAGAGTGCCATCAAACCTGTCGGTACAAAATCTCCCCTGGTTGTTCAACTGGGATGAGATCTGTGAAGGCCACAGCCTTTGATTTTCATCATTTTCATACTCTGCAAACTATTCAGTGATACTTCATGCTCTATGGATGGGGGGATTGTCATCCTGTTTCTCCACTAATTTTTCAGGTTCTTCCCTTAACTTGTTACCTGTCTGTATAGTCGTAGTTTCTGACAACAGCCCTAACCAGAGAAGTAACAGAAATGAATATCTCAGGTGTCTGAGCTACAAACACCTTCACCTTCACCTCATCTTGTGACTATTTTAATATTTGCTTGTGTGAGGAGTGTTCAGGCAACTTGTCTGTGTATGTGTGCATGGAATAGTATTTGTTTTTAATGATTTAGAAGTATAAACATCCTGCTTTCACCATGCGTTCATGAGCTTACAAATGAGGGAGGGAAAGAGAGAGGGAGGGGGAGCGCACCCTAAAAGGGTAAAGAAAAACAGATGGCAAGAGAAGAAGAGAGACAGCCAGAGAGAGAGCAAGAGAGCATGACAGCATGAGATAGTGTATCTCACACTTGCTACCCCTTCACAAAGGAGCAGAATTAGGCCCACCTCATGAAAGAGCCAAAACTCTCTCTGCACCAGAAAACAAGAGAACCTAACAACAACACCACGGTGCATCAGCCCATCATGTAAGATGCCAGCCAGGCACGTTTGAAGGTTTGTTGGCTGTGTATATTATTCAAGGCTCATCAGCTCATGGAGATGCAGGGGAACAAAGCGCAGGGTGATGCTTTGAAGATCTGACATTAGTCTGACTCACCCACAGAGAAACGCAAAGAGAGAGGACAAACAAATGCAGGGAGAGGTAGGGATAGAGAAAGAAAGAAGTTGAAAATGTAGTGAAAGGAAAGGCAGAGAAAACAAGACACAGGAGAACATAATGATAAAGGAAAAGAGTGGAGAAAGTGAGGGACAAGAAGTCAAGGGTCTCTCCTATATACATCATTGTGCAGACAAGTGGTCACAGGTTGGACAACACTCTTCCCATAATAGTACTCTTTACACACCCAGGACTGACAATAAAGCTTAAAAAGGTAAGAGAAAAAATGCCCATCATCGTCTTGTTTTGTTCAACCAGGAATCAAAATACCCCATTTTTTTGCTCACAGTGGTGCTGTCACTTTTTCTAAAAACAAACAAATCTGGACTCACACATAATTCATTCAACGTAATTCAAATACAATCCACATAAAAGCAATCAACTAGATGTTTCGACACTAATTCATTCCAAAACGTTGCACGTCGGTTGTGAAGTTGTGAAAATTCAGCATTTCCCTAAATTTTATGTGTAAATGTTTTACATTTTAAGAGGATATCTTTAATGATCTGTTATGTAGGTAAAGGTTTTCGGATCGTACTGTATGTAACTGCAGCCACCATTTTGTAAGAGGAAGCCGATACTTTCCAGTTGATGGAAATCTCATTTTAGAATACATACAGTTTAACAGGTACATCTACCTGAATCTACTACTGCCTAATACAACAGCCCTGCAATAAACACTATTTTCACAAAAGTTATAATGTTCTGTTTTTGTTGAAACTGTTTTATGGGAGTGTTGGATTCAACTTCATGCTCATTTTAGAGGCTGGATTATAGTTTGTGGTGGTGCTGCACTATATTGTGTTATACTCAAAGAAGTAAAACAAAGTAGAAGTTAGAATAAATACAGAGAAAACAAACACTCATTAGATCTGAGTGAAGTGCTGTGCACCAAAAAGCAGTACAGAGAAGCTTCCCAGCATTTGACTTGTGGACCCTAATTGTATCTCTGTGACCACAATCGGTCCAGAGTTTGCAAGGTACTCCTCAGAGCATTGTGGTTTGCTTTAAGTAGAGCTAGCTGGGCCAAAGCATAGCACAAATAAGCAAAGTATATACAGCATGTGGGATGTATAGACAAACTCATATCACAGAGGGAGGACGCATAAACGAGTTGTGAGTGACAGCAAGCATCACATACTTACATTTCCTGTATAGACGCTTTACTGTTGATCATAACCATAATGAAAAGGAGAATGCTACAAAAATGCTCATTAAAAAGTTAGAACTTTTTTCTCAGTTTTTGAAAAACCCTCAAAACCTCTCAACAAATGGTATAATATTCTACCTATTTTATTTCTCCTGACTGTGTTTTGTGCAACTGATGTATAAAAATAGAAAAAGTTCTGTCTATTATATATATATATATATATATATATTGTATATGCAGAGACTTTTATGATATATCATGTCATGACTGTTTGTCACTACTGCCTTTTCTGTTGACTATTTGTATGGATGGAAGGGCAATTAAAAAATTACTGGGGTGGAAAATAGTTTTAAAGGTATAATATGCAGGATTTGTCGGTTGCTGTTTGTAAACACACCATTCAAAGTTAACCCCTCCTCCCCTGTTCAACGAGTTATGCCTACTCCGCCACACAGCTCTGCAGGAAGGTGCCACACTGCCAAATTTTGAATGGATGTAGCCCAGGCTCAGCCATGCCTTCAGTCAAACAGACACACAGACCTGCAATTCTCTGTACATCCATGACACTGACACAAAGCGACAAGAGAGAAAGAGACAGCAATGTAACCTGGCCCCTATGTTTTTGAGCCCCTCACACCCTGTGCCCTGTTATTGACTGGGGGGTACACACTCACTGCCCAAAAGATAACCTCCCAAACATCGCAGAGTAGCAGAACAGAGGTTTCTTGCACCAAGTCACTTTCTTCCAAGACACAACAGGAGGGGAAAAAGTCTAAAGACTCAAGAAAAACTTATAGCATACATAGGAGCACATTGACCAATGTGTTACAACTTCGGCCTTCATCAGGGTCATAATAAAGCATAACAAATGTATGTTTCACGTATCTAACTAGCTCTAACACTGACAATTAAAATCACTCTTTAAGGACTGACAGTCTTCATTTCTCTTTCAACTCACAACACAGTCTGTGTGAGCTTTGTATCTGACAATGCATGAATGAAGTGTGACAATAAAACAAAGCATTAATTTCCGTAAATGTGGCACAACATAAATGCACACAGCAGGGTGGGGGGCTCCAGTGAGAACGATGTGGTGTGGTGTGCAGGAACGAGTATAGACGCCTGCACATCATGTTCTCTATTACATACATACTGCTAAACTGTCTTTCGTTGTTTTGCGAACAATAACAATGAATAATTCTATTCTATTCTATTCTACATACACACGTTGCCTAATCTTGAGTGTTCACCACAATGTTTTGATAAAGTGAGCACATTTAAACACAAACTGAGATTGAAGTGTTTAAATGAAAGAGGAAGAGATGGAAGGAAGAAAAGAGAGGGGAACATAGGGCACAGAGCTGTAGGAGGAGTTTATTTGCCAGAAAGTTGTGAAAAGAAACAGACTGCCTCGAGGGTCCAAAGGTTGATTCCCTGTGACCTGTGGTGATGAACCAGTAAGTAAACTCTGAGTCTTGCCAGCTACAAAGGTGTCACTCTGCACTGTGGAGAGCAGCACTTTCAGCAAAAAGAAATGACTGATCCTCACTTCAATAGCATATCACACAAAAGATCAGGGAGCTTTCAAGAGAAAGAGAAAAAAAAGAAAGAAAGCGAGAGGTGACACTCACCAATGTACTCAAAGACGTAGACCACGAAGAACGGCGTGACCAGGTCGTTGATGCCTTGCACGTAGCCGCTGGCTGGGTGGCGGATGGCCCAAATAAACAGGATCCGCTCAAAAATCTTACACACAAACAGAAACAAAGAGTCAAAACACTTTTACTTTACACAGACAATATGTCCACTTAAAACTAAATGAAACAGCAATCAAGAACTTTTAGTATGAAACAACTTTAACAATTGACCATCTGGTGTATTTTCCATCGTAATCAGTTACTGACCATCACTAATAACAATGCAAAACTTTCACATTAATTGACATCTTTAACAGTTACTCTTAGGAAGCCAAGTATGGCTGGAAAAGTCAAATCAGGAAGTATTCGACTGTTAGAATCAAAGGTTTTAATCATAAAAGTGTATTTCTAGAAAGTCAGTGAGGTGTGGGAAGTAGGAATCAGAACAGCTGAGGCATGCCAAGCTGGTCAGGAAGAAGGCAGTTGAAATGGCAAAAACCTTGCTTGTTGTGGGAGTCTGGCTCTGTCTACAGATGTGGATATTGATTTTTAAGTTTAGATTTATTTATACTTGGTAATATTTATTCCACATTATCTGGCAACAACATTACCACTAGTGGCGCTGTAGAGTTTTTATGAGTGGGTCCCCTGAGTGACTGTTGGTGGTGGCCATAACGTGAAAAAAGCACAGCAATGCGCAAACAAAGACAAGTAAGACAGAGAAATTAAGCAATTGTTTTGAAGATGGAAATACATGTAACATGTTTGTTAGCCCTCAAAGTTATACATCAAATGTAAACATAACCTTTGTTTGTTTAGAAGAAAACTCCACAGGGCACCTTGAATGAGATATACTCCAGTAAGGGCCATGGCTCTTGAGATTCTTTTATGTTGACTTTCAACAAGCAAATGCATCAAATCCACTTACTTAAAAATAATATTACTTGAGGTAAATGTCACATTATTTTCTAGTAAACATTCAGTTTCAGTACAGAATTGAAGGAAAACCTTCCAATTAGATTGGGACTGCTTTCCCAAATTAAAAATTACATAAGAAGAATCTGATTTTGGACATTGCAAAAACAGGTGAGCAGTGTCTACATTTTAGATGAACCATTTCTTTGTCTCTTTCAGCTCAGAGCAACACCTCACTCTTCCCTTCCTCTGTTGCATTTTTTAAGCACAAAAAAGGCTCACACTGAACTTTGTTCTCTGCTTTGGTGTTGGTCTCCTCCCTCCTCTCTTCTTTTTCTTACTCAGTTTGTCTCAGTCTTGCTCTTCCCCTTTGAGCCTGTCTCCTCCTCCTCCTCCTCCTCCTCCTTCTCCCTCCCTCTCCCTCTCCGTCTCTCTCTCCCTCTCTCTTCCCACTTCTCAATATTTTTTTGTAAGGAAAACACTTCCATCTTGGTTACGAGTGGCTGTTTAATGCTGTCAGCCCAAGTGAATTAGAGGGGGCTTGATGTTCAGCTTGTTTTTCTGGTGCGCATATGGATTTCCCCCAAAACACACACACACCCTCTCTCACACCTTGCTGTATCACACCCATCAAGTACTTTCTTATTTTCTGGAGATATGTCATGTTTCTGTCACTTTCTAAATAACCTCATAGCTCATTGTTTTATAGGGAAAAAGCATGGCAATCTCATTTTTTGGAAGCTGTGCACGCGAATTCTCTCATTTTTATTTAAAGTAATCCAATCAATGTTAAGACAGTCAGAGAGATTGGTAAGATGCAACTCTCCCTGGCTCTCCCCTGCACTTCATCCTCAAACCTACTTCACCTGCCTCCAAACCTCCTCTTCCCTTATCAAAGCCCCATCCATCAAACAAAGAGAGGTGCTGGTGCTAGCAGGGGGAGTAATGGGACTTTCTTTTTCATGCAACCTCAAAAGCTGACATACATATTTCACATTGGCACCTACACACACTTGGAGTGAACCCCTGCACATACACACTGCACTGTTCACACCCACTTCAGTATGGACAAAGAATACCCCCTAACTGTGTTTGTGTGTGGTGACGTTTGTATGTGGAAGACTAAAAACAAACATGCAAAGAAACTTCAGACTGCCTTCCAAGTTTAACCAGAGTTCCCTCAGTCCTCCCAAGAAAACTAGATTCTTGCAAATTATATTAATCTCACATTAATTTCAGATTCTTCTCATAATGTGGCGCATCTCTAGGACAGGAAATCTGCTTTCCCATGTCTCCTGTGTCACAGCACTGTGGCTCCATCCCATTAGTTCCAGACCTCCAAGACCCTGATAAAGGTAATCTCAAGAGGTGGAAAGGAAATTGATACAAGAAATGGTGTCAAGTCAAAATCCTCTTCACTGACACCTCACACATTCAGTGAGAGAGACTTAAGGAGGGGCTGGCAGCTTAAAAGTTGAGCCTGCTCTCAAAAGATCATGGGCTCATTCTCTCAAACACACACTAAATTAATCAACAGCCACTTTACACGCTTGCTACTATGCACTCATTCATTTTAAGAGTATCATTTAAATGCTTAAAATGAAAAAAGAAAATCAGATTTCTTAATACAGTAGACAGCGAGGTCTACTGATAAATCCTGCTCTTTCAGCCGAAAATCAGTTTTGAGACAAAAGCGAACAATTTCAAACTTGTAATTGCTGATTATCAACATCGAATGAAGACTGTATTGTTCTCCAAAACAAGAAAAACTCACATCGCTTAGATACCACTTAGGAAATCACTGCAGAATTGCTTCAATATCCCTCCTCTCCCCGAAATGGAAAAAAGTGTCGACTGCCTTCCGTCCTGACTAAATCTCAGCGAGCCCCATGGGAGGGAGAGGTAAGAGGTAAGAGGGGAGAGGGGGGTGCTGGCTGAGACAAACAAGTTAATGAAATGAAGCTGAGGTGGTTTTCAGGTAGCGCTGAAACAAAAACATATAAAAAAAGGGGGGGCCCTTTGGAGTCTGTTGCATACCAAAATATATGAGGAGCACGCTGCTTGAATATTTCAATGCACACTGGTGCCTTTTATTTGGGACACAGAGGGGAGAGCCAGTGTGTCAGGATGAGTGGGGGTAAGACATGAATTCTGGGAAAGGGGAAAAGAAGGTAAGGGGAGAAATATAAAGAATATATACAGTAGTGGTACATACTGTATGAGATACTAGAAGGAAAAGAAGCAGTTTCCTCCTTGATCTTATTTTTCCCTCCTAATCTCCCTGGTTACAGCCCCGAGTCGCATCCTGTATAAGACAGGGGCAACGGGAGGTGGCGTTGCCTCGGGCACAGTGTGTCAATGAATTAATGATTGAATTAATGTGCTTGTACATGTGTATGAGTTTGTGCACAGATAAATGCTAGCATGTCTCCTCATTTCCTTTTTTCAACGTGTGTACACATGCATATATTGCCGTGTATGCTTCCAGGAGTATATATGTGTGTTCTTGTGCTCACACCTGTGCGTAGGTGTGTACACAGAGCAGTCCAGAGCACTGGTCTCCTCATTAGCCTGCACCTCATTATGGGATTTTCCTATCGGTGTTTTCAGCTCTCTGCTTCTCAGGCCAGTGGTTCTATGTATGACAGGACCTCCCAGAAGCACTATAATAATAAGATCAGCTTAACCCCATAGATATGAATGGCATCAAGTTAATTTCCGTGTTAAGTTACGATGGGAAGCTGCTCTGATAGTCCCTCAGGCCAGCTGAGCCAACTTCCTACACACAAGTATCCTTATTAGAGCAGAAACATAAGTGACCACATTTACATTTTAAGTATTTAAGCAACACTGTTCTCCAAAGCAACTTACAATGAGTTTATAGTTCAGGATTCTGGGAAATTGTGCCTCACTGTATGTTTTCCTAATGTGCCCTAATTACCACTGATAGTTATTGTTTTCTCAAACATAATCCTTAAGAGGTCTTTAAGATAATTAGTTCTTATATCCCTTACAACACAGCGCCCAACTGTAACAAGAGACTCTTTGTTCAATAGCACTAACAAAGCAGAATAAAGAGGTACCAGACTGCTAACCATGCAGAGTGAAAGAATATGTGGATCTGATCACATGCATGACTGCAGCTATGATTTAATTCTTCTGTGTATGTTCTTAGCTTGTGCTTCTGTGTGTGTGTGTGTGTGTGTGTGCACCCATGCCAGACCATGCAGTGTGCTGAAGCGAGGGTTTTCCCCATTTCAAACTCCTTGGCAGATGGGAAAAAAAAATCACAAAAAATCTTGAATTTTCATTCACTGAGTATTATGATTATATTAATATGACACCCCACAGATACCATTAACATATCACACACTGTCATTTATTCTGTTTGTGTCCATTACTTTGATTCAAGCCACCGGTTGATGCTACTACCCATATCTGCCCTAAAGCAGAGGGGAAAACCCTGCTAGGTGAGGTGGTGTGTGTGCTGCGGGAGGGTTGGGAATTGGGGGGGATCTCACCTCTTGGACAGAAGCTTGTTGAAAAAGAGGAATAAGAGGATTAGTTCTCGGTATGTCAATGTGAATCTGCAGAGAGAGAAAGAGAGAAAAAAAAGACAAACACTGAAGCAACGGGCAGGTTAGCACAGGTCTGGCCATTACAGGCGGTGACAGAGACAGAGAGAGCGCAACAGTTAGTGGATTGGTATCCTTGATTGAAGGCAGACGGGGGTTTTGGTGGTCTGAAATGGATCGCAGCAGTGGTCTTGAGTGTGCCTATGTGTGTCGAGGTGTCTCTGTGATAGTATGTGCTTGAGAGTTACATTTCTGTGTGCTTTTTTTGTGTGTGAGACCACGTTTACACCATTTCAGAGTGTCTACCCTGCAGATGAACAAGTACAACAGGCAGACAGATTCGTCAGAGGGGAGCCAGACGGATGCAGGACAGCGGCTGGAGCCAAGCCAACTGAAATAGTCCAGACCGTTTGTGAGAGTGTGTGGCTTGTTACTGACAGGACTGGGGACTGAGTTGCATCCACAGTCCTTGTCTGCTCTGTCCCACCTTACCTCTGTCACCTTTGGCTGCAGCACCAAAGACTCAGGACTCATCCTAGGAATGTCTATGTGGATCTAACAGCAACATGGGAGAGAGAGGTGTTAGCCACACATGCACACACACACACATACATACACACACACACGCTTACTCTCATGAGTGCCAGTGTAGAAGTCCCCTTCATGCACATATCAATGTTCTACATTTCAACCTGTTTTAGACAGCCGTAAGATCTCCTCAGGTGTTCTAAGGATGGGATAAAACCAGGAAAGAAGCACATTCAGTCTTAAAGGGAAATTCTGTCTTTTTTTTTCCTAGGTCATATTCTCATGATTGTGGCAGATAATCCAGGGGGCTAATTCCACTGTCTAGTTCTGGTCAGACTTTAGTCAGCATTATACTACGGGCTGTCCTTTGGCAATACATTTGCTTCATGGTTTCTTTTATGCTTGTAAGAGGTACGATCAAAAAGTTCCAAGACTCCTCCTGTTGCACACGAAAGGAGCA
Source organism: Lates japonicus (assembly GCA_033238685.1). NCBI lineage: Eukaryota > Metazoa > Chordata > Actinopteri > Centropomidae > Lates > Lates japonicus. The sequence goes on from BRZM01000058.1 coordinate 3,067,162, forward strand.
TTGAACAGTAATGCACATGCAGCAGGTGCACGCAATAACATTTGTGAGTCTGTATTCAGCGTTATGTCAGACAATCAACATCAGAACCTGTGTTACATGCATTTTTGTGATCACTTGTCATCACATTGCCATCACAAGGCCCAGGATGACCAGTAAGACGATTCTGTCAAATGCTTCTACTACTGATCCCACTGGGAATCAGCACTCCTGTGTGCAACTTTCAGCAGCATTAAGTTCATTGTTATGGTTTTGGCCTGTAAGGCTACATTCAAATTCCACTATATAATGGGACTGACAATGTAAATGAGTAGAACAAACCAAGACTAAAGACAAGCGAATGTGGTCAAAAGAAGAATTCAAACGTGTTGCGTTTGCTACTGTAACAGTGGAGCTAAATCAGTTGTTTCAAACACACATATCCATTTTTTTTTTCAGCCAACAAGCGACCGGTCCTTGTACTTTCTGATAGCTTAAAAAAGAGAGCAAACTAGATTTTTAAACACAACATTCTCCTGGGATGGAATGAATCTGCAGTGGCACTTCAAAAAGATTGCATTGCAAGCTGGGACTTCTACACTGGCTACATCCATATGCATATGTATACACACACATACTCACAAGCTGTTTAGGCAGGTTACCAACAACGTAAACAAATATATAAAAGAGACAGATGGACAGAAACATGAAGAGACAAACTATGAAGACAGATGGAGATTCAGACGGACCACCCCACATGACCATAGACAGACACAAATGCAAGCACAACACATAGGTACATGTATGCACATATATTTAGAGTCACTTAAATATATAGACAAACATACATACAACCCCTCTGCTATGTGCAATGTGAGTGCCAAAGCAACATATGTACAAACACACATAATCACACAAACACAGGGAAAAAAAAATCACTAAAAATCACTGCTCACTCCGTCAACACAAACAGTGTTGGAGCAAGCAGAATTTGGCAAAAAAGAGGCTTCAAGACACAGTCCAAACAATCATCAAAACAAAGTATGCCAGCTTTCTGGCACAGTGAACAGGAGATCAATGGGAAATTGGATGGAATATGAAAAATGTGTGTTCTTGCTATCGACAGCTCACTTTGATGTTTCTTATCAGCCTGAAATGACTAGGAAGTAGTCGAGTGTTAAAAAGAACGAGTATTTGGGGGGGGGGGGGCAGATAAACAGAGACTGAATGAGAGTAAAAGCAGATATTATTTTCAAAGCCAAAGAGAAGTGTTCATTTAGGCTGCTTTCTGAAGCTCAGGGCTGGTTGTGTCTATGTGAACAGAGCTCGAATACACTGCCTCCATGTCAACATGGACAGACACACAGACAGACAGACATAAGTCCAATGAGTACATAAGGGAGAGAGAGAAAAGGAAACAAGGAAAAAAACATAGAAAAGCACTTTTTGCCAGATAACCAGTTCTAGTAATCCTTTCTGCAGGGTCCAATCCTGTCAAAACACAGTCTTTCTGACACACATACGCACACAAATATACACATAAACAGCTTTCTGTCCTGGGTTTGTGCTGAGGGGAATACATTAGGGACAAGAAATTGTTCTTGTAATTGGAAATGGGATCCTTTGTAGTCCATCTTTCATTCTGTCCTTCAAGCTCTTGGATTCAGACAGGTGTTTTAAAAAAAAAAAAGTCAAATGTAGAAGAAATGATTGAACATAAAAGTAAATTGCACCGTGAACATGCGTGTGCTATATACCTGTCTGTATGTGTCTTGATGGTGTTCGTCGTTGCGGGAGTCATAGTATTGCTGGATGAAGCCAAAATATTCTTGTCTCTTCCTCTGTAGGACGCTCTCTCTCCTCTCTGCATTAGCTGGTAGGTAACCCTGAAAAAGTGTGAAAAAGAGACAGGGAAAGACAAAGAGAGACTTACAAGCTTACAATTTTAGAGAAATAAATGACTAAATAGGAGAAATGTATTCATTGAGAACTGAAGTCTGAGCAGTGAGAGTTCAGTTTCAAGGTAAAGTTGTGGCTGATAGCTTTTAGTCCTTAAGGAATTGTTTTGACTCTTTGGAAATATGTTTCTTCTCTTTCTTGCCAAGAGAAGATCGATACCACTCTCACGTATGCAGTAAATATGAAGCTACAGCCACCAGTTAGCTTAGCGTAGCATAAATACTGACAACAGGGGGAAACAACTGGACTGACTCCGTAAATAATATGCTATCTAGCACCTCTAAATCTCACTGTTAAAGATATTAAATTAAATTTGGCTCCATTTATACAAATACCACAGAATAAAAACAACAATTCCTGGTTTTACAGGGAGTTATCTTACCGATTTCCACATGGGACTTGTTAATTGAGTTCTATAGATATTCAGTAAGACCGTGTTTTTAGAAACCGCATGGTGTTTACATGGTATGTCTCTATCTTATTTATCTGTCAGTATATACAATTTAATGAGCCTTTTTTTTTTTAAACTCTTGTTCTAAAACCTTGACTTGTTTTGAATCAGTTCAATCAGAAACCAAACACCACCACCTGGGATTACACAGTCGGTTAATGACATACTTCACTTTACAAAGAAAACTTTCTGCTGCTTGACCAAATGCTTTCAGCCTCTCAGGGGAGGTACCTTTCTGTGTGTGCGTATGTGTGTGTTTGTCAGACAGTTTATGTGAGCATACAGTTGTGAAAGTGTGTGGATCCTCCTTGTGCGGTCAGGCTTATGCAATGAGGAGAAAGTCTACTCTAAACTTAACAACAAATCCAAAGTGTATTAAAAGTGAGAGCTGGGACCAGGCACTCTAAAATATTCACACAGTTAAAATCTTCAAAACACAACTCTAACATGACTGCTGGCCCTGAAAATGTATCCCTGTGATTAAAAGCTGGATTGTCTAGCTGTTAAACTTAAAAAGGTCCTCAGCGTAGTTGTTGACATGCTTTGTAATGCCTTAATCTTTTGATGTCTCACAAACTAATGGCATGTAATGTTAGTGACTTAATGTAATGTAATGTTTTTCATTGAACCAATATTTAGCTAAAGTTACAGGCTGGATTAGCATTACATGTGTGTTACTGACATAAATACTCTCTAAATTATAATGTAAAGCCCTGTTTTGGTAATTGGAAATTTTCCTCTGCATCACTCATTTTGAGAGAAGAAAGTCAGTACTGAGTAATGGTAACTAGGTTTTAGGAGTATGTTTTAAGTATTATAAATGCAACTCTCTTTAAGGAACAATTTTTTCCAAATGTTCCACTATGAAACTTGCATCCACTGATGAAGACTGTGATGAAGCTTAGGGTTTATATTCATTTTTTCTTTTGGTAAAAACCTGTTTGAGATGTTTTATCACATGACTTTTTATCACATAAATAAAGTCCCTTAAGTCACGTATTGTCACCTGAGCCAATGCCATGACATGCAGCTGAAAGCTCAAAATATCTCACAAGTGAACCACTGAGTTTTTTTTGTTACATGTTGATGTCAAAGGTCAAGACTAAGGGCAAGGTTACTAGATAATAATGGTCCACAGGATGTGTTTTCCAGCAACTTTGGAAATTTTAAGTGTTTATACCTGATCCCAGTGACTGATTCAAAGGTGGAGTGAAAAGCCAGCTCCAAGCACAAATCTTTCACGGTTCCTTGTACATTTTTTTAGCAAGCAAACACTGTAGAAGACATATGCTCACTTCATCGTCTGTCTGTCCCTTATATTTATTTGTTATCACTTACAATTTCAACACAGCATTTTCCTGAGAGCACATTTGGCTGCTGTTCAGACACATCTCTGTTTTGGACCGGCTTTAGTAGAATCATCATCAAACTGAACTCGTCTACGTGCACCATCAGAGACGGTCTGCACATAAAGCGAGACTCAGAATAAAAACATAAAAAGCCATAAAAGGGTGATGTTGACTCAGTGTGTACTATATGTGGGTGTTCATTACCTATGTGCATTTCTGTCTTTGTTAAGACTCTGCTGTCTGTTGTTTTTGGACACAGGCTACCAGTCTTTGGTAACACGTTAGCAAGCATACAGAAACACACAAACTATCAATTTTCTGCAACTGTCTAGAGGAAAATCAATCGAAGCAGCAGCAGAAAGTTTCCCTTTTCTTGTTTTTTTATTCATTTTTTGCCTGGAAAAGGCACCAAGAGAAGTCTGGAGAGTCTGGAGGATTATTTGTTTCACACAACAACTTTGCTTGCAGACAGACACTCACATACATATGCACCTGCCTGACACATACCAACACTGGGAACAATCATAGGCAAACTAAAGTGTGAAAAACAAACATGCTCAGTAAACCCAAACAGCATGGTTCCACACACTCACGTGTCATGACATATAAACACACATCTCATTTCTCATTCTCTGTCAGCACATCCATCACTGAAAGTATTACTTATTCTCTTTATCTGTTGGTTTCAGTCACCAACCCTAAAAACAAAAAATGTAAATCCTTGCACAACAAAACCGCTCTGAAGGAGGCAGGCTCCTTATTCATCCACAACTCCTGCCCCATCTCCCCAACTGCTGCCAGTCAGCCAGACGGTCGAAAGCACTGACACTGACTTTTTCCATGGTCGCTCTCTGCCAAAACATCCACGCGTCACATGATGAAACCGCTCTGTGTGTAAACAACGGGACGCGTACACACAAACACAAAACACAACAGGTCAGCCACAAAGCAGTGGGCTCTGGTGTTAGGTGCACTCTGCCAAATGAGGGAAAGTGTGTGTTGAAGGTTAATGGACAGCTTAGTGGAGGTCAATCACACTGCAGCTGCATTACCGCTCGATAGGACAGGAGCATACACATACATACATACACACACACACACGCACACGCACACACACACACACACTCACACTCACACTGGGATTTGAAGACTATAAAGAGAATGTAAACTGTGTCACCCACTGCACGTCATTTTATTACTACTCTTAATCACTAATCATAGGACTCTGAGAGATGAGAGATGTGAAGAACTTCTTTATTACATCTAGAGCAAAGTAATAGAGATTCGTCAGCATATTACCATAGAATTCAGTGTGATGTTGACTCCTGCCCATTTTCAGTACTAGCTTATTTTAGTGAACTCTCTCTGTCAACCCTGAAAGCACTGTTGTACTTTCAAAATCATCCATGTACCCTTCAGAGCGCTTTCATTTGGCTTTTGAAAGCAGTGTTTCAGATGGTTTGTCCAGATATTTTATCCATTATGAACTGCTCTCTGACTACTGGCCTCAAATTTTAAACAAAAAACTGATCTCTTTTATAAAGAAAAAATAATTTTTTTAAAAATGTCAGTCTTTGCATAGCACTACGTTTACATTAGTGATATGGCTTTGGTTCATCAAGGCTTAATTGTCCTTCCCTGTTACGCTTAGAGATGCCTCCTCCTCTCTTTTGTGGTGTCCCCCAGGGATCTATTCTGGGCCCCCTTTTTTGTACTATCTGCTGTAAATGATACCCCTGCGGCATAATATAGACATAGACATAGACATAGACATAGACATAATATTGACTTTCATTGGATGACTGTTTATATCTGTGATCTGCTAAATCCTTGTGAGCCCAGTTGCTGTTTGAGATCCTCTGGCAGGGCCCTACTAACAAGGTAAAGGTAACTGGGTCCTTGCATGTCCAGGCCCATCAGCTGTGGACCACAGTGTCCTTTTTTAAATCACAATTAAAAAAAAATGTTTTATCTCATCTGGTAGTTGTTCTAACAGTGTGGGTTTAATTTGTTTTATTCTTTGTTTTTACTGTGGTGCTACATAAATAAAGGTATTATTTTCATTATGTGTCAGCTGTAACACGCCTCTGGTTTCTCAGATCACTAAAACCATAAATGCTGCAAAACAAGTGTAATTTTCTTCTAGAGAGTTGAGAGTAAAAATAAAAAATAGCTGAATGTATTTCCCAGCAAAATACTTCAAGTGCCCAAGATCCAAGCGTACTCCTGCTTGAACCTGAGTTACTAATTTTCATTTAATTTGTGGTCTACTGGTTAAAAAGGGGTGAGTGAAGATTTTTTTAAAAGAGAAGATGGAAGCTCTGAGAGAACTGTCAGTGGTACAAAATGTGGCAACACAGTGCATCAGCGCTGCCTCTGTTCATCAGTCTACATAAAGCTCATCTCTTCATTCCATCCTTCCATCCCCCTAATGGATCCTCCACATCAGTAAACTTTCTGTAAAAAACTGGAGAAATATGCTTGGGGATTCCATTTGGGGAATTTAAATGAAATTCTTTTTTCTTTTTTCCTCACAGTCTAAATTGATTTCTACTTAGCAGGGACACATTATCCTGGAAGAGAAGACTGGAAATAAACTGTCCCGCTACGAGCCCAACAAAAGTTGTACGAACAAAACTTTACTTCCTTAAAATGTGTCTCCATGTCTCTACATGACCATTTCACAAACACATCTGGTGAGCTTAGCTTTCTTCATGATTTGAGCTTGGAAACATCCACATGAGAATCGATTTCATTGTATTAAAATGTTAGAGATTAAGAAGCATGATTCTGCAACTGCATGGCCAATTTCTTTCAGATTTATTCAGAAACTTATTGTGGTGGATAATTTGAGAGAAATAACTGCCAAGTAAGAGGTGTAAAATGATGGACAACTTGTCTGCAAAACCAGTGCATGGCCAGGGCTTCACTGTCTCTCAAGTTCACTGTGACATCTACACTATTTTTTTCTGCATTTTGAGCCATTGAAAGCTAACCCTGGTGCAGTCTCAATTAATTTAAATATGTAGAATGGATTCAAATTCACCTAATTCAAACCTAACCCTATTTTGAGTAGACAAACAATTATAATAATATAATCTAAATTAATCCATAACCTAACTTGTCCAACGCATACCTCTTTTCCTGCGACATGATTAGAAGTTCATGATTCATTTCTGTGCAAAATTATATCATTTTCATATTACGATTTTATTTTATATTACAATAAATATTATTGTTTTCGTGCCCAGCCTTAGGTGGATGTTCTTCTGTTACAAAGGTTTGGTCAAAGGACGGTCACCATGTCCAGAGTGCCACCCAATTTCCTGGAATCTTTCTTGTCTATTTAAAGCATTTTCAACATCTTTTACACCATCCAAACAGGCAGTCAGAACAGTCAGCTGTTTCTTCTTATATCAATACAATTGACGTCATCGTTTTATTGCCCAGCTTTAAACCAGATAAAGGTGTGTATATATGCCACAGATAAGGTTTAGGTTTTACATGTGTGACACATAACCTGATAAAACCTGATAATGACCACAATACTAGTGTGCAAGCAAACATACTCAGTGTATGGGATTTAACATTCAGTCGCAGAAGGCTTTGGGGTCGAGGTCATAAAGCTTCAAAGACAAAATAAAATGGCATCCTTTTCTTTACTAGTCATTAAACTAGTGGTATAACTGAAAAGAGATACTGCATAGTAAGCAGTGGGAAGTGTTGCATTTCAACCAACTTCACTATTGAGGATGATCCTTGACGGCCCAAATGTAGAGGAGTGTTTCTCTAAATATATACAAACCAAAGACAGACACACACAAAGGCAATATCTTTCATTTCCTCGTCCTTGGTCTGTTTGCTCAGGTCTTAATTGTTAATATAGAGACGTGACAGTATAAGCGTACAAACTGAAAAAGAACAAAATGCTCCAGCGAGATGTGAGCTGTGCCTACCAAGAGAGGTTGATTACACGTCTGCCTCAAAATAAAAAAAAAATAGTTCTTTCCTCTCAGGCGATATAGTCATGTGTACTGTTGTAAGGTAACAGTTTAACATAATAATCTCTAAATCTATCCCTGCTGCCACTGTTTCTTGATACATCTCATATAACCCTTTAGCCTTATCAATATTTCCACAGCCAGTTAGTTTCCTCCTCTCCCACCACTTCACATTTAACAGCCACACTCCATTAGTAAATGTACATATTGCCACGGGCTGACATTCTTCCACAAAGCAGAAAAGCCATTTCATTCCTTTCTTTCCCCTTCAGGCTCAGACACCAAGTGCTCTTTAAACAAATTAAATAAGACGATATTATTTCTGAAATAATATGGAGTTTCAACCGGATGTGTTTCTAAGGCTGGGGGCAACCTGTGGAGCCTCATGCTGAAAAAGTGGAAGGTGGTAGAGGGAGCTATGCAGTCAGGCTAAAAATTGCTCTCTCTCTCTTGGCATGGTTTCAGGATTTTTTATTTTTTTTTGCCTGCTTTTTAATTTCCACACCGGCTAATAAGAGTGGAGACAGTTATGGATGATTTCTGTGATGTGGTGGTAAATGAAGGCCGCCGGGAGAGCATTACAGAGCCCTGACCGCAGCAGGGAAACTTGTTTCTCGTCTTTGTCAGGTAAAGAAGAGCGTGGCCAAAGCATGCCTGCTGGAGGGGAGAAGGAAATCAAATAAGTTGGTGCACACTGGTGAGCAGGAGAAGGGCACAAGGGACACCACTGGAGTGAAGTTTTATTAGGTGCCTCTGCCAAGTTTATGGAATACAGCATGGGCTTTGAGTCTCAACGTGTGTGCATGTGTGCGCAAGACAGGGAATAGATTTTTCGAGCCTGATCCTTCCTATCTATTTCTCCACTGGATCACACCACAGACAGGACAGAGAAGGCAGTCAAGTGTTATGACACTTCAGAAGATATGAGAGATTTTGACACCATGCCCACTTTTCGCTTTAATCCAAACCTTGGATTTAACCCTGGGATAATTCACACTGCACAAAGCTCTAAGATCTAGAATCCTCATGAGGTGTGGCTGAGATTACTTCAGATATGGATTCCACAGTCAAAACACCTCCTACATATTTATTTAAAGTCATCTGGAGAGAAGTGTTCTCGATTAAGATGAGCTATATTCTGTTGTAACACATTTGAGCTCATGGTGACTATGCTGGGTGACAAAGCACCAGTTTGGTTTTCAACAAAACAGACATAAGGTTGCAAAACAAATATTGTCTCCTGAACTGAAGAAAGACACTTTAGAGTTTTTGCCAAAACACTGCTAAACACACAGCTTCAGTATCATTCACTCTTTCACTATCACTATCATTCTCTGTGAACAGAGAACATACTGATCATACACAGGGTTCCTGCAGGGTTTACCAAGCTAAATGTAAGACCATTTTCATTTCACACAGAATGCCAGTTAATAATTTTCTGAGGAAACAAAATGTTATACTTTTTTTACTTTTTAAGACCTGCAGACAAGTGGATGACTGCAACTACAGCCAGTATCCTACAACCCTACCATATCTCTTTTCACCTCCTTTCTTTTTTCTCTCTGCCCTTTTCACTTCTGAATCGGGTTTTCTTCCTTAATGCTTTCTGTTCTTTGTTGTTTTCCTTGCTTCTTTGCCCTCCACACAATCCCCACCTCTGCTGCCTCCATTTTTTTCTCCACAGGGAGGCAGAACCGGTCTAGCTGTAATTTATACAGGCCACAGGCCAGCTGTGCTTTGCTACCCTAAAGTTCACTGCAGTGTTCTCTTTACATACACTGTACATACTGCACATAAACATATACAAATATACAGAATATGTCTACACACAATAGCCACTCACACATGCCTGCAGATTTTCTGTGAATACATGCAAATACAGAAAGGCAAACATGCACAAACAACACAGACATGAACAAACCATTATTCAGGTGTTATCTGTGGTACATTAGCCAAAACAACCACACACACAGTCAGCCAAAGTACTAAGGCACCCTTCCCCTCCCCTGAGCCTTGCTGCCAGTCCTTTGCAACTTCATACAGCGTTATGAGCCTTAACTTCAGTAGAGAACCAAACAAAGCAGCCGTTAATGGTTAAAGCGCCCAGTGGGGTAAACCTCCCACCACCAAAAAACACAGGCACACAGACACACACGCACACCTTTAATGACATCTTTTCTGCGGCACATTAGCTATTGTGCGGTAATTAATGGGAGAGTCATGGCGTTCAAAAAGCCAGTCTTCTCTCTGCAGACTAGGAGCTGTTCACCACAACAATGGCTTAATGAGTAAACACACAGCGCGTCTCATGAATAAATTATTTGTGCCTCGCAATTAATTTCCTCTATTGAAGTTTGAAAAAAAAAAGGACTGTTACCAGTCTTCATAAATCAAAAAAGGGAGGGGGTACGGCCAGGGAACATGACAGCAACTTTATGTGTGTGTGTATGTGTGTGCCTAAGATAATCTGTAATGGGTTTATTATTTGTGTGATTTTATCTGTGTGCATGAGTGTGTATGTGGCTGTGTGTGTGTTTGATTAATATGTGCTTTACCTTGCAGGGTTGAATATGAAGTTACACAGGTTTTTGTCTTGGAGCGTGTTTATATGCAAGTGTTTTTGTGAGTGTTTTGACATTTTACGCAACTTAGTGATCAGTTCATTGCGTTGGTGTTTGGATGTACAACATATATTATGTGCTATAAGTGTGTGTGTGTGTGTGCACATCAAACTTACTGAAAGGAGTTTCCACGTAATCGGTCGGACCTGTCGTGGGATTCCAGACCAGCTGAGTTTCCGTAGCTCCTCTGGAAAAAAAAAACACAACAACAAATACCCGAAGGTAAATTTTAGATACACCACTGAGCTTTTTCACACACAGACGTAGATTCAGTTTGTTTATGTATTACAAATGTTTTTTTAAAAAGGTAACAGAGAGTTAAAATATGTTTAAACTTTTAAAATTAATGAAATAAAGACCTACTCCTGAAAGTTAGATGGGAATATCAACATTACTCGTATATTTCTATGGAAAATATGAGGCTACCACCAGCAGCTGGTTAGCTTAGCTTAGCATAAAGACTGGAAATGGGGGGTGGTTCAATGTATGGCGGACTACAGATCACAGATAAAGAATGACACAGCTATTACTGATCATTATTATTATTATTTTCTTAAGAACCAAAAATATGGATGTTTGTTGTAGTTTCTGTTTCAGTCCTCAATGAGAAATTGCTTTTTCCACCTTCCACCAAGATAAATGTGTATTTACTACTGTGTAGCCAGTCCAGTATGTGGTGTAGGAGATAAACTATTATCATAGAATTTTATTTTATGTTATTGTTTGAGTTTTTATCAACATACACAGTTGACTGTCCCCTCCGTTTTCAGCGAGTGGTATACGGTGGTAAAATATGATAAAAGGAATCCTTTTACAAGGACACAAAATTATCCCAATAAGAACAATTTTCAAACCATTACAACTAAGTAAGTCATTTCTAACCAGCTGAATCAATCACTCAATCTACAAACCAGTCAACCAACCATGTCCTCACTGTCCCGTCATTCACTTGACTGAAATTATCTGATAGGATAGAAGTGGATTATTAACTACATTCTCCCCAGGCTGCGTGGGAGAGCTGGTGGGCTATAATGTAAAATGAATCTGATGGAGAGATGCAAATTGAACTTTTAAATTGGCAGAGAGAAGTTTCCTTTGGGTCCATGAAGACCCCAAAAATATGGCTTAATGCTGGGTTGCACAGATTACACCCAAACCATACCCATCTCTCCCTCTCCCTCTAACACACACACACACACACACACACACTGACAGTAGGAGACGACAGGCGGGTATAGGGATCAACAGTGACTCAAGAGAAAATGCTTTGTCTTGTGGTATTTGGCAAACTGCGTCTTCTATTTCATCCTATTTTCAGTGAATCGAACATAACAAACAGACTACAATAAAGGTGTAGGATCTAATTTCCCTGCAGCAGAAAGAGATCACGTTCATAAATAGCACTAAAGCTATTGTTTGTATCACTGCTTCTGTAACATTTTTGCTCAGGGCCTTACTCGTGACGTCTCCACCCAGTACCGTGGACCTACTTTTTGGGCTGTGACGTAACACCACACATTTCAGATCATGTGCATAGTTCCTGGGTGACCTTGTCTACCAGAACCAGGCAGGTTAGGATATTGAAGATATATGACTGTGCTTTTTTCAGCTCTGTTTTTAAAGAAGCAGGAGGCTCCTGGATGAGCTCTTACCAACATTAACTCATCCATTATTCACAGACAGGCCCTGCAAGACTACAACCCCCCCCACCCCCCTATTAGCATTCAATAAGACGAGTTGCCACAGCCAAACTGAGACAAACATAAAAACGCAATGGAAACCTCCTCACTTGTAATTGCACTGCCGCTGTTTTACCTGCATTCCAAGAGTGAATGGAAGAGGGGAAATTGATTTCCGTGCAAATGAAATGGCAACTGTCTTAACATACTTTTCGGAGTTTAAAAAAAAAAAGAAGAAGAAACAAATGTACCTAATGAATAAGCCAAATTCTTCCCCAACTCTTATTCAAGGCGCTGGCTGGAAATTGATAAGCCCTTCGCGCAGAGTGAACAGTATTGATTAGTGCTGCCAAATGACTCTGCCTTGCCTGTTCTTCAAGGCAAATGCAATGGAGAATCAGTGACAGATAGCAGAATAGGAAATAGCAATCACCTAAACAGCAATGGGCTAAGTCCATTGGCTAAATTGAGTGAAACGCATTAGAGCTTGTTCAGCTGATGGGAGTAGCTATTTATTCACTATAGTTCCTGTGCATCTTCCACTTAAAAGTTCACCCCTACCTTGTCCCCTGTGACTTTAATTATATAGAAATTCAATACGGTGATCTAGTGCGCAGCATGGCCCCGCTGGTTTGGAGGGTGTCAGAGCCTCACAGCATGGGAAGGTTTCGATTACCCCCGAGGCTTTCTGTGCAGCAGTAGGTTGCATTTAAAAACAAAGATAAAAAAAACTCTCTCAGACATGACACAGGCTGTAAAAATTGCAAAACAAAGATGCTGCAGGTTTTCCATTGATTCTCTCTGTGTCTGTGTCTCTTTGCTCCCTGCCTTTCCTAAGGGCTACAACAAGAGGGCAAGGTATGGACATCTGTGCTTCTGTTTGAAAATGTAAAAAAATGTAGGAGGGTAGAGTTACAGGGTATGTAGACTCGATTTGGTGGAACACTTACACATAGGGAGGTGATCACTGTCATTCAAATTCATTCAAACTCCCCTCAAAAAAACACCATTAAAAACACAAGATATATGTCCACTGTGTGCTTACCCAATCCAAATCTTTGAAAAACTTCCCATTTTCAGCATGTAGCTGGGACGCAACAGGATTTTGAAAATGCTAACAGGCAGGAAGGGACTAGCCACGACTGAAATGACAGTGGTCAAGTTGCATTGTGGGTAACGTAGGACAAGGAAAAAGAATATATGAAATAAAGAAGACAATATCTCTGGTTCTGTTGCACCAATTTTGATCGTTTTTTTTACCATCTTGAGTCTGATAATGTTAAAGGAGGTCAATGCTACAGCGATGGAATACTCACTTAAAAAATCATTTCATTTACTGCTAGTTTGCAGTTTTACCAGGAAAAACTTGTTATCATGCAGCACCCCATGTTACTGGCATGGTATAATACAATATTGATGCCACAGCAGGCAAAACTGATTGGCAGTGTGGTCCCGTCTCTGCGCTGGAATCGCTGCCAGTCCCAGTCCCAGCGCGGTTCGTTAGGGTCCGTCCTGTCTCGCAGGCTCATGAAAGACTGATTCATGAGTTGAGGCTACTGACTGCCACCACTGCATGTCAAAAGGACTTGTGTATAATTTTTTCAAGTTTTGCATTAACTTTCACAACTCTACCTGCTGGAGGAATTTTTACATCTTTGAATCTCTGAAGCTGCTACCTGTGTGTGAGTGTGTATGTTAATTTGTGTGAACGCACCATTAGGTCGCTTGCAGTGACAGCTACCTTTCACAGGTGTAGAAAGGGACAGCTGCGGTGAAGTTATGGAGGATTCATTTGAAACACAGTCCAAGTCTTTAAGGGCGGAATCGTTATCCTATGTGCACCTCTACATTCATTACAGCTAGTCAAGGGTGTCTCTCCTATTGCCTTGCACCCTTTGAACCTTCATTTGCACTGTCAGACAAAGAAATGAGTCCATGAATCTTGTGGACTCGGGCTTAATTAAACTATGTTATATTTCCCCCACCTGGCATTAATCTCACCGTAGGGGGTATAGATAGGAGGGGGTGAAGGGGCGTGGGGCATGAGTCGGCTAATGGTCTTTACATCCTGATGCTGCAGTGATATCCACAAAGCCCCGTCCCCTCTGGTCAAACACTTTGCAGGAAAGAATGTGTGCATTGAGTATGCGTGTGGGCATGTTTAAATGTGTGGAAAGGGCAAAGGAGCAAATATTTACTTGGCACTATGAGGCCAGCCGAACAAGCAGATGTGCCCATTCGACCCATACATCATACACGGCAAACCGCAGACACAGCCTCTGCTCCTGCAAATCGCCCGTATTCTAAGCTCTCTCCAGCAGAGAGCCGGACCGCTGCGGAATCCAAATCACAGTTACCTCAACGTGAGCTCAGATGACTTATAGACCCACAGCTAGACTGTCAGAGCACTGATGCACAGCACTGGTACAGTACATGAAAGAACAATGGTAAATTCATATTCTTTCCAGTTTCACACATTTTAATTAGTTCTGGGCTAAAAGGCTGGTTTGAGAAGAGATCTGCACGAGCAAATATATAATCCATAATCCATCTGTGAAATAGACTCTGTGGTTATGTGTTATTGTAATGCAAATACGCTCTCATAGGAAATGTATCTATTCTCCTACTTCCTAAAGGCTCACTATATAGCCACACTCAGCTCCAATTCCTGAGAAATCATTTCTGAGGAGTAAACGCCATTCCCCACAGTGGGCTGAGACAGAGAGGGCAATATGAGCATAGTTGACGTACAGGCTAAATTGCAGATGTCGTTTCATTAGTGTGGGGCTAGCTCATCTCTCAGAAAACATATCTGACTCTCTGGGGCATCTCCTGTGCATTATGAATGAGACAGTCAAGCCCTAGCTCCTCTGGAATAAATTAAAGGCATTCCGTGACATTTGGAAAATGAATCTGTTGTTTTTTGCTCAGCGGGCACTTGTCACAGTGTGGGCGAAGAGGGGAAAAAAAGTTTTCTGTGACTGTCCTGGAGGCGGCGAGGGACTAGCTGTCCACGTCAGTTTCGATGAGCAAAGTTAACAATGCAAACAAGCCATTTTTACAAAATATGTGTGCGTGTGTGTGTGTGTGTGTGAGACAAATTTGTCTCACACACACACACATACACACACCTCTCCCTCCACACATTGTTAATCTGAAGAAAAAAAAAACTACTCTACTAGTGAAGACACTCCTTTAAGCAGTCTCTATACAAACAACACAGAGGCAACTCATTAAAGCAAAAACTCTATTTACCCCACATGTAAAATATACATATAGAAGTGCAAGCATGGGCAAAATAAAGCACAATTTCCTTACTGGGACCAATAAAATATCACATTATTATACACGTGCTTTGGAATTAGCGTGATCAGAACTGGGGGTGTTTATCATGCTGGTAGGCATGGACCTCAGGGGACTGGTCTGGAGGAAGCTCTGTTCCTCGCTGGCATGAAAAACACCTGTAACATCAGCAATGTGCAACTCAAGTGCAGCCACTGCTAGTCTTTCCTCTGTGTCTACTGTATTCCATTATGCATGAACTTACAGGGGTGCACTTTGTCTTGGCTGGAGTTAAGCTGGGGACCATAGGGGGTCATTAGGACACCATGTACCTTCTGTTGAACACCCACACAGCGGCTCTGATGTGGGACCCTCAGAGGTAATGGGAATGCTCAACACTCTTGCTATCTAGAGGGCAAAATATAACCAGTCATCATGTTTTATTTTACCAGTAAACTTATTAACCAGCCATGAGAACCAAAAGGCCATAGAAGGGTGTGTTGCAGAGAGAAGTTTAAAAGGAGTAGGAAGGTCAAGTATCAAATGAACACAATGTGGGAGTCAATTAGTCATTTATACTTTTGCCGGGCCAGCAGCTCCAGTGAAGCAGATAGTTGGGTGTCTCGTTAAAGGCTCCACTGTACTGTACTTGCTGAGGGAGGAGAGAATGTCTTATTCACCTTTCTGGCCCAGATTCTCGGGTCCGCTGGGATTGGACCAGCTACATGTGGGCCATAAGGGACCGTTTCTTTAACATTTTGCCTTCACGTGTGACACATTGCCAGTGGAAAGGCTTCTGGCAGTAGACAGCTGAAGGAACCAGAACTTTTGCTCCAGATGAAAAACTAGAAGATCCAGCCTTACTATAAGGATAAGTAAGGTAATTTAAATATAAGTCCCCAGCCGTACTGCAGCCTGCAGGTTATAGATATAGACAAAACCAAGTGGTAGTGAGTAACTCTGCTGCTGCTGTGCTGGCAAATTTATACAGCAGCTGTGGCTTGTGATCGCCACGCATGAATAGTTTAACTTTCATCAAGGCTGTGTGGAGGTCAATTTGTCTTAGAAATGTAGAAAGTAAACTTGTAAATGAGTTTACTATCAGAAACAACCACATGAAAGAAAGGCTGACATGATATCAGACTTGGACTTGGCTGGATTGGATCTGAGAGTGCTTTCAGCTTGAACTAAAATAGTAGTGAGTACCAGACCAAAGGACCAAATACCACCAAAAGAAGGTCTCGTCTCAATTAAAACCATGGTCTAACCATGGCGTCTGAAAACATTTTTTATGCTGGTCTTTGACCAGTTACAGTTGAGGCAGGATTATAAACCATTTGACAATAGAAGAAGGGAAATAAGGAAAATGGACTGCAGTAGTACATGGGGAAAGGGAGGAGATGCAAGTAATTAAAACTGGTACAGGTGATAGTAACGCTATTATAATAGGGCACAGTGGGAACAGAATTAACCTGCTCATTCATTTTTTTCCACGAAATGGAAAAGGCTTAATATCCACTGATTATATACAGCGATAAACAGATGGATGCCCGGTTTATCAACCAACTGTAAAATTAGTATAGGGACACAAGACATGTAGGTGATGACGAGAGAATGGATATGTCATAGTAAAAGTTCTTCATGTGTTTACAAATTGCACCAGAAACCAAAACTAACTGACTGATAAATAATGGGGAAAACATTAAATCCTTTGTTTCTAGAATTTGGTCTGGCCTTCAAGTGAAATAATCTAGA